>JAODAL010010093.1:60000-107051 GCA_025379985.1 Phyllomedusa bahiana | reverse complement strand
GTCTTTGCCCCTTGAGTCCCCGCCCTCAAGTGGTGCGATCCTCACATCCCTGCTGAAAATTCCGGCAAGTTCTGCAGTGGTAGCCCGATTCCGAAGCTGGAAAAACACTTTTAAGGACGGTCCTGGCGCTTGTGGTCTTTTTGGGGCCCTGGGGGGCCTTTTTGGCAACAATGGCCCCCTCTTCCTTAAAAATTCCCTTGTGATGCGATAAAATTTTTGCTGGGTGCAATTTTTTCTGCTGCTTATTTCCGGGTTGGCAGTTTTGTGGAGGTGCAATGTGACCTGCCGTGTTTCTTTAGAGATAACCTTGGTTAACAGAAGAGAAACAATGATGCCGACCCCCTTTCCTTTTTAAAAAGTGACCAAAAATTTTGGTGTGATTTTACTTAATCATGACAGATTGATCTAACCCTGCCCCTCAAACCCCACCCTTTTTAAATGGGCAATCATAAAACCGTTGTTAGTCTCCTTTTAAGGCAGGCCTGCAATTAAAAGTGGAAAAATGTGTTTTGGGGGAAAAAAAAAAAAAAAGTTCATTTTTAGGCAACTTTGGGGCTTTGAAATTTTAATTTTTTTCTTTCTCAAAATTTTTTGGCCAGACTGTAGGTGAGGGGGAGGGGGAATGTTTTTGCGTGGAAATTTTCTACAAAAAAATCCCCCCCCCCCCCCCCACCCCCCCCCCCCCCCCCCCCCCCCCCCCCCCCCCCCCCCCCCCCCCCCCAAAATAAAAAAAAAATCTGCGCGGTTGTAAGGATTTTGTTGGCTTTTTCCCAAAATTCAAGAAAGGGGGATAAAACACAAAAAAAAACCCAATAGAAATTGACATTCTGTAGAGGTAAAAATTGACCAACCAAGTAATAAACTGTAAAATCCATTCATAGGTGTACTGTAATGCAATACAGATTTTCAGTGCGCCAGTTCCTGCGGAAAAACCACAGTAATCCCAAAATTTTGTGACTTTCCCCTTTCAAATTGGATTCATGATAATGTGGGTTTTGATTCTTCAGATTAGTTATGGAGAAACATGCTTTAAAAAACACACTAATAATGCAATCCACATTTACACATGCAGAAAAATTATAAAATGTAGGCCATAGGGAAGGAGGGAGTTTCCTACTTTCTGCAAAAACACCATATGTACAACTGATTCATGTAAACACGCCCAAAGTGAGAGAAAATGGCACAAAAAAAAGGCATGTTTGAGTTGCAGCTGACATGTGGGCACAGTGGCCCAGCTTTACTTATTATAATAATAATAATAATAATAATCTTTATATAGCGCCAAGATATTCCGCAGCATTTTACAATATAGAGCAGGGGTGTCAAACTAATTTTCACCAGGGGCCACATCGGCCTCACGGCGTACCTTAAAGGGCCGATATAATTTTAGAACTGTATAAATGGAACTTCTCCTTAACAGTTAAGCAAGCTATTAAGGAGTAGTTACACTTGAACAGTATAACTGTTATAATTAGCCCTTTGAGGGCAACCAGGGAGAGTGTATTGCCCACTGCAGATAATAGATATATATGACCCTGTAGGCAGATAGGTAGGTATAAAGTCTCCTGTAGATGACAGGTATATCTACTCCCTGCCGGCCACCCACTAAGTATGTAAGTACACGGAGACCGGTGGTGGAGGAGACGCATCTGCCACTTCACCGCTCACACAGTGAAGGCAAGCGGCAAGATGAACTGACATAACATCTAGCCATTTGCTTCTATGTAAAAATGTGACTCGGAGCTCAGTCCAAGCTCGGCTCGAAACAAATGCCCGGGGCCGGAATTTAACACAAGGCAGCGGGCCGGATTTGGGCCCAGGGCCTTGTGTTTGACACCCGTGATATAGTTTTATAAGCACAGACAAACCAGACATTACATTATAAAAAAAAAACTACTTACAAATGAGGCACGGAGGTGTGAGGGCCTGCTCGCAAGAGCTTACAATCTATTAGGGCAGTGTTTTCAACCAGGGGTTTCCGCGGGCACATGGTCGGGTGTGCCGCGGGAAAGTTCCCCAAACTATGGGTGCGCCCTGTGTTTTGTTCAGGGCCGTTTCCTAGGGGCGGGCAGGGCGTGCGGTCGCCGGGGCGCCGAGGCTCCGCTCACCCCCGGGGGGCGCCGCGGCCGCCCTGCCCCGCCCAGAGGAGCGCCCCTGACTCTGCGCGACTGTTTTATAACAGCCGTGCAGAGCCAGCAGCTGCAGGGAGGAGGCGGGACGGATCGTTCCTGTCCTGACTCCCCCCTGTATCAGCGTCACAGGGGGCGCACAGCTCTCACCGCGCCCCCTGTGACGCTGGGTCTCCTCGGCTGGCAGCTCTGCCGCCGAGGAGACCCCTGGGAGCTGCGTTGCAGCGTAAAGCAGCGTTGATGACGTCGCGCTGCTTACACCGCTTAGCAGCTCCCACTGCTGAGCAGCTCCGGATCGGGACGCGCGGACCCAGGTGAGTAATCTTTTGTTATTTTATAATTACTTACAGGGGGCATCACTGGCTACAATAGGGTCACACTGGCTACAATGGGGGCACACTGGCTACAATGGGGGCACACTGGCTACAAGGGGGGCACACTGGCTACAAGGGGGGCACACTGGCTACAATGGGGGCACACTGGCTACAAGGGGGGCACACTGGCTACAAGGGGGCACACTGGCTACAAGGGGGGCACACTGGTTACAAAGAGGCATCCTGGCTACAAGGGGGGCATCAACTGGCTACAAGGGGGGCATCACTGGCTACAAGGGGGGATCACTGGCTACAATGGGGGCATCCTGGCTACAATGGGGACACACTGGCTACAAGGGGGGCACACTGGTTACACAGGGGCATCCTGGCTACACTGAGGGCACACTGGCTACAAGGGGGGGCATCACTGGCTGCAAGGGGGGATCACTGGCTACAGGGGGGGCATCACTGGCTACAATGGAGGCAAACTGGCTACAGGGGTGGGCATCTCTGGCTAGAACGATATTATTAAACTATTGTATAATATGTACTGTTTTAGTGTAAATTTTGTCCCATTTTGGTTGGGGGGGGTGCCTGGGATTTTTTAAGTGTAAAAGGGGTGCGCGGCTCAAAAAAAGGTTGAAAATCACTGTATTAGGGTGTATGGGTGAAACAAAGGGTGACAAGTGCTTGGTTTACATGGTCCAGCCATGTTACATAAATATGGGGTGGTTTACATAAAGTGGATGAACCTGCCATCCCAACCATACATCTTTACTATTGCTTTTTAAGAGTATACACTTAGACGATCTAGAAATGCACCAGATTTATCAGTGTCTCACGCTGTTTAAATAATTTTGCCGCATCTTTAGATTTCTCTAGCTTTTTTTTTTTTTTAGACGGACAGTTAGTTGGTGTACTTTTTATACCATGTTGCATGTTTTTTTTTCTGGTCCAGCCACAATAGTAAATGTGGGACAGTTTTAGCACCCCCCCCCCCAAAACAACGCAGGTAAGAACACCCCTCAAACCACTGTGTGATATTGGACTTAAAGGGGTGTTCTGACTGTGCTGTTTCATGGAGCTTGCTCTCCACAGACTCCCAGTTCTTTCTTAGGCTGTGGGTGGGTTTAGTCACCGAATCAAAAAGAGGTTTTTCTACTCGGGGTTTATGTATCATTTAGTCACAGTCAGAAAAATAGTAACCCAAATCTAAAATATAAGTTTTACTTCATATTAGTTAAAAACATCATCTCCTATAAATTACTTGTTAAAGTGCAATAAATGCTTGAATGTAACAGAAATATATACGCATGTGATGCTTTGTCAATGTGAGAAGGTATAGTAGGGTGGGAGTTATATACTTCCCTATGCTGTCCTCTATTACACCCTGTCTTCAGGTGGAGGTATCGCTCCAAAAAGAGCGGCCCCGCCTATCGGTGGCTCACCCTATAGTGTACCTGTACTAGATTGAACAGCCTCCTCCACACTATCTAGTACAGGTACGCTATAGGGTGAGCCGCTCTTCATGGAGCCATACCTGAAGACAGGGTGTAAGAGAGGACAGCATAGGGGAGTATATAACTCCCACCCTACTATACCTTCTCACATTGACAAAGCATCACATGCTTATATATAGCATTCTCTGTTGCATTCAAGCATTTATTGCACTTTAACAAGTAATTTATATGAGATGATGTTTTTAACTAATATGAAGTAAAATTTATATTTTAGATTTGGGTTACTATTTTTTGACTGAGTAATAGAAAGGTTTAAACAGTTTGGCAGAAGGCTACAGAGCTCTGAAGGGGTAAAGGTTGTCAGTAGGAAACAATCCATCTCCTGTGCTACTGATAAAACATAGCAGGGAGTGATGTCACTATAGTCTGATTGGGCAGCTGGAGCAATGAGAGTGGAGACAGATGGTCAGTTACCTAGGGAAGTTTATGTGCACAAGCAGGAGATAAGATCTGCTCCTAACTCTGAACAGAAGCAAAATCCCAACAGCGATGTATTTGGTAATAGTCTTGATTTAGCTTTGCCTGCATGCTTAAAGGGGTTTTGCCACGATGTAATGTTGACGTGGGATCCTCCAAAATGGGTATTTAATCACTTTTCTAAATATATGTGATTACAAAAAGTGCAGTCTGCGAGAGCTACAGGCTGCCTTACCTGCCCTTAGTTACTTAAATGCTTGCATTAGATACGACCAGGCAGAGTGACAGGAGCTGCTGGCAGAGCACACTTATCTGATGAGAGGAAGCTGAAGAAGCTTTCAAGGCACCGGGTAGAAATATGTTGTCTTTTGTATACAGAATCCACTAGTTGTAGTGTGATTATCTGAGTAGATCCCTGCTTTATCTGATGACGGGGAACATGAAGGAGCTTTCAAGCTGCTGTGGAGAAAAGGTGTTGTCTTTTGTATAAAGAATCCACTAGTTGTAGTTTGATTATTTGAGTGAACATTGCACACGATCCCTTATGCACGGCTCTGTGCTCTGGCTGTGACTCTCTCTCAGCTCAGCATTGCTTTGTTTACATTTGCTTCTTAGCAGATAAGGCATGTCTTGGCAAAACCCCTTTAAAGCTAATCAATTTAGTAATTGTTGTTTTTTTTTATTATTTGGCATTTTTCATATGTAAAAGCTATAAAAAGCATATTTCTTATTTGTGGTAGAATTTGGATTTCCTGCTTTCAGAAATCTGTAAGAGTATGGAAGACCGATCCCATTCATTTCTAATCCAAACAGCTGCACATTTTGGCATCTGCGCACATAGGCCTATTGCGGTCCTTGTACTCTTTTAGAGGACAAAGCATATTAATAAACATGTCATTTGTCCTCTGTATTTGAACCTATAACAATTCCCCCCAAATAATTGAATTGTGACGCTACCATGCAATTTGGCCCTCTTTCTGTTGTGTTTGCTGCACAGTGATTAGGCCTTAGCTGGATAGGATCACGTGTAGACCTGCTGCCATTAAACCTTTTGGGAGCGGATTGTTGTTCCATCCACCCTCTTTCAGGGACATTGCTGTCTGGGCTGTGTGATAAACGTATAGCAAAAAGGTGATTCTTTCTCTAATCTTCATGGCCCTGGTTTAGGTCTCATCTTGTTTTTATGAGCATCATGTCACAGGAATGATGAAATCCTTTCAGCGCTCTCATCCTGTTATTTAATCCAGCGGCGCTGCTTCCACCCCAGACTGCTTATCTCTTCAGAGACTCTGCACAAAGCCTACAACCAAGCAAACACGCACAGCTCTTCCTGAGGTCAGAGGACACCGAGTTGTGTTTATAAAATATGCAGCAAGCGCTATAGCGTTTCCTGTCCGCCGACATAGCTGGCATGCTTGGGGTTGAGCCCCGGCTATGGCGGGCATGGCACATGTTTTCGAGCAATTAATGCTGTAGCTGTAAGAAGATGGAAGGATAACCTTTCCAGAAACTCATTTGCTGCTGTAAGATTTGAGAATGGCTATGGATACGACTAGTCAAGCTTACTAGGCCTACATCCTCCCCGCGCTTTCCATATATTTATATTAAGTGACACTGGTGAAATGTGAGCCAGGCCGAAGGGAGCCAGCATATGGTAGGCCCAGTAAATTATGCAGTCGCCATACGGACAGCAGTGCTTGTCTTCTGAAATGTTAAGACCTGTGTGGGGAGCAAGTGGAATGCAGATTGTTCATTAGGTTCACCACATGTGATATTCCTTCAATGTGGCCGCCTTGCCTCCTACAGCTGACTCCTTTCTAGGAAGTGTTAAGCTTGTCATTTAGTGAGATAAGCACATTCCAGAAAAGGGTTACCTAAGGTTATACTTTTACCTAAACTCCCATTAATGCATTTGTTCAATTCTGTCCATTTTTAAGTACCATTTGCAAAATTAGATTTGTTATCAATTGCGGTTTTCCGCTATATTTTAGCAAATTATTTAGCCTATCCAGTATCTCCTGCAGGCTGTTAAAATATTTTATAGTACAATACAGTTGTTTTTTATAATAATTAAATATAGCTGTCCAGACTTGTCAAAACGGTTAGACCTCATGTAGTTATGGCACCCTTTCCTAATATGATCCCTCTCCATCAATGCTAAACTACAAAACCAAACACACAGAGAGTATACAGTCAGTCCCCGGGTTACAAACGGGATAGGGACTGTAGGTTTGTTCTTAAGTTGAATTTGTATGTAAGTCGGATCAGGTATATTTATTAAATGTAATTCCAGCAAAAAAAATTTTTTATTTCTTTTGTTTTGGATCGTTTAGGGAAGGGTTTTTACATTTGTTTTGTTGTCTGTGCCCTTTTTTTTAATTTTTTTTTATATAGAAGATTTCACCTAACGTTCTGTATCTCATGTGCAGTTGTGGCATGCTGGCACTTGGTTATCATGGGGCGTGACTCAGTGTTGAATGTCAGCCACACCCCATAAATCTCAGTTTGTAACTAGGGGACGTATTTAAGTCGGAACAATGTAAGTTGGGGACTGCCTGTATAGTCAAAATTTCAAATACATCTTTATTTATAACATGATTAAAAAGATCTCATAGAGGCATACAAAAACGGTCTAATAACTGCAGGACCAACATGGGTCCCCCGTATATAACGTACATACAGTTGTTAATTAAGAGTCTCCACAAGTACATTACAATAGCATACAGGGTCAGTATATATATCTACAATAGATTGTACACATAAGAAAGCAGAGACAAAAACTATATAGCCATAAACAGTATAAGACTACAGATGATGCTTAGATGCTCCACTCACTAATGTATCATAGTGCAAAAAGACCGCTGCAAAATATACTGGAGACCCTTACCAATATGGAGGACCTAAGCCAGCTACCCCAACGTGCATTTCGCAACCCTTGCTTCTACAGGGGGTACTTTAAATTCACCTCCTTACAGTTTGAATACTCTTGTCTCTAATGAACATACACCTGAGGCATATCCTCGGCGCACGCGCCGTGTTCAGATTGGAGTAGTTGAGCGTGGTGCGCAGCAAGGGTGTTTTCACACGGAGCTTGTTTTGGTGCATTTTTTGTGGAGAAATGTACAGCATTGAAGGGGATTTGCCAAGAGACCATTTAGGTAGGTCTCTCCTTAGTACAGGCAGAATGTCAACAAATCACGCTGAGTCATGAAGCTGCAGGGGAGAGGGGGAGGGGATGAGTGAGGAATCCAAGGGAGCATCTCAAAACTTAAGTGAAATAATAAATGGTACAAGAGTGGATTGTCAATACAGCAAGACACAGCCTGATAGACTGCACTGTCAGGAGCCTTATCTGCTAAGATGCTAATGTAATGTAAACAAATCAGGATCTGAAAGAGAGAGAGACACACAGCCAGAGAACGAGCTGCATAAGCTGCTGCTCCTGTGACATGTTCACTGAAATAAGCAAACTATAACTTGTGTATTCTATATACAAAAGAGAACACCTATTCTACACAGCAGCTTGAAAGCTTCTTCATGTTGTCTGTCATCAGATAAAGCAGGTATCTAATAACACTACAACTAGTTTATTCTGTATACAAAAGAAAACATATTGCTACCCGGTGCCTTAAAAACTTCTGCAGCTCAGTCTCATCAGATAAGAAGCTCTCTCTGCGCAAGCCCGTCCAGCTCTTGTCAGGCCGTATCTAATAGACTCTTTGAAGTAACCAAGGGCATGTAAGGAAGGCTGTAGCTCTCTGACTGCAATTTTTGTAATCACATATATTTAGAAAAGTGATTAAAAACCCATTTTGGAGGATCCCACGTCAACATTACATGGTGGCAAAACCCCTTTAATTGCTTTGCCTTTCTGCATCAAAAAAGCAGGGTTTTTCTGATGCATTGTTGTGTGTTTTTGATGCGTTTTTTTGTTCAGAAAGGCACAGCAATTAATGCTGTACATTTCTCCACAAAAAATGCACCAAAAAACGCTCCGTGTGAAAGCACCTTAAAAATCACTTCATGTGAAACGTTGCGATTTTAATTCTTAAAACAGTAATGACATGTCCTAAAAGGGGTTGTTCAGATTATAAGAAAAACGAATAGCCAGCTCTTGGGGTCCCATTAAACTAAAACAAGTACCTCAGATTCCAGCGCTGCGTCTCTCTTGGCTTCAGTTTTCATTCTTCTACTTCCAGACGGGGATTGGTCACATATCGCTCCTTCACATCACCGTTCGGAAGTAAACCGGTAAGAACGGTGATGTGAGGAGAGATTTGTGACCACTGTGGTGACATTCCCATTCAGAAGTAAAAGCCTGAAAGCCGAAGATGCAGTGCAGGAAGGGAAGTATAGGGTTTGGTTTTTTTTTAAATTATTATTTTAATGGAGCTCTTAGAGCTGGCTATTAGTGTTTTAAGAAGTGGACAACCCCTTTTAGCCTGACTTCAATCTTCAGCTGGTAATACGGTCTTTCATGCACTACAAGTCTCGGTGTATCATCACTGGTAGACCTCCCCTACTGTCACTCTGTACATGGTGGCCCTGGTATTGGCACCTCCCGTGACTGAAAAAATGTATGGATGATTGCCTTATTGTCTGACATTGGTTCCTTGTTCAAGGGTTTGTCCACCTTATTTTTTTCTCCCAAGTTCAATTAATCTTCATGCATTCTTTAAATAATGTTAATAAAGAATGCTGCCTTATTTACATGTTGTGAAGTCACTGGCATACAGGCCAAAGAGGAACGTCGCTACTGATGCTGCAATGGGAAAGCAGTCTTCTCTATAAAGGAGCTGCCCACCTACCTTCCCGAATGCAACATCTTGCAGAAGAAGCATTTGGGGAGGTGGGTACACTGCTCCTGTGTCTGTTTCCTGTATAGTGTGCATGCTCACTTAGCTACTGGATCTTCTATATAATGTTGCATCCGGAAACACCACTTGCCCGCTTCCCCGAATTCAGAAGATGCATGGACAACCCCTTGAAGAAACAAAACAAAGTACTGGCAAACCACTAAAAGGGTCTTTTGAAACTTAAGTGGGATTCCATCAGATTCGCTTCAAGGCTTTTATTTGTGTGAAATACTCAAAAGAATTGCTAAAATCTGGAAGCTTTTCCCCATTTAATAATATCCGTACATTGTTTGTGTAAGTAGCATATCATTGGGCTTTAAGGATTGCTTTCCATTTTCTAGACCTGCATCTCTGCCATGGCATGATATTATTCTCTCTGCTCTGTGCAGCATTTGTTTCATTCTCCGTCATGCTTTGGTATAATAACCATGGTTGTCTCAGTGCTGTTGTAATGAGATTTTCTGTGGTTTGTCAGCCCTGAGGCGGCCAGATTGAGGGTGAACTTTCTATGTAGACAGGAAATTGTCTCCAGTCCAGACACTGGTGTTCGGTGTGCTGATGTGCACATAACATGCGCAGTGCACTGAGACATGCCGCTTCCACGCAATTGAACAGACAAGCACAAATATATTTTGATTATCTTCAAAAGTAAAGACCTGCAAAGCCTGACATGCACAGTACAGCGACTGCTCCAGCTCTGCACGGAGAGGAACGGATCACCCCGGATTATTCTCCTCTGCTGCACGGAGAGGAACGGGTCACCTAGAATTATTCTCCTCGCTGCACGGAGAGGAACGGGTCACCCCGGATTAATCTCCTCTGCTGCACGGAGAGGAACGGATCACCCCGATTATTCTCCCCGCTCCTGGAGAGGAACGGGTCACCCCGGATTATTCTCCATTGCTGCACGGAGAGGAACGGGTCACCCCGATTATTCTCCTCTGCTGCACGGAGAGGAACGGGTCACCCCGGATTATTCTCCTCTGCTGCACGGAGAGGAACGGGTCACCCCGGATTATTCTCCTCTGCTGCACGGAGAGGAACGGGTCACCCCGGATTATTTCCCTCTGCACGGAGAGAAGGGGCCCCCCCATTATTCCCTCGCTGCACGGGGAGGAACGGGTCACCCCGATTTTCTCCTCTGCTGCACGGAGAGGAAAGGGTCCACCCCGGATTATTCTCCTCTGCTGCCGGAGGGAACGGACAACCCCGGATTATTCTCCCCCGGGCTCAATTGATGGCAAGGATAAAAAATTTTTTCCCCTGGGGAAAGCAGGTTTTTTTGGGAAAAGCTTTGGTATAAATGCCAAATTGTTGGGGGGTGTTTGTTGGGAATGAAGACGGGTTTGTAGGGGAGGCGGCCAAAAAGGGAGCGGTATAAAAAAATTTTCTCGGGGTAAAACAGGAAATTGTTAAGTAAACTGGGTTTCGGATTGGCAAAATGTAAATAACTTGGAGGAACTGAACTTCCGGTTTAAAAGCAATTGAAAAAAGGGGGAAAAATTTTTTTGGGGTTTTTTTAAAAGTAAAAGAGGAAAGCCTGACGGGGGAATAAGGAGCTAGTTCTAGGAAAGGGAAGGAACCCCGGTTTTTTTTGGGCGGAGGAAAGAGGAAGGCCCCCCGGAGCTTAAAAGGGGCCCCCCAATTTGAGGGAGGAATTTGGTCAGGGTTTAATTTTAAAGCGGGTAAGGGGGGGGAAAGGGCCCCCGGGATTTTTTGGGCAGGTGGAAAAAGGAAGGGCCCCCGAGCCCCTTGGGTGAAGGCGGGGAAATGGTAAGGGGGAACCCTTGGCTCCGGGAAAGGGAAAACGGGGTTAGGGGAAACTCCTCGGGTTGACCGGAGGGAAAGGGGAGAGAACTCCTCTGGGAAAAAGGAACGGGGGGGAAGGGGGGGGGGTACCCCCCGGGGGATTTTTTTCCCGGGGGTGATGGGGGGAGAGAAGGGAGCCCCGGGAATAAATTAGGGGTTTGATGGGGGAGGAAGGTACCCGGTTTAAAAACCCTGTGAAGGGGGAAAAGGGGGGTACCCCGGGTTTAAAAACCCCTGTGTGGGGGAGGAAGTGACCCCGGGGGAATTTTTAAGAGCGAGGAAGAGGAAGGGAAACCCTTATTGGCCTCGGGAGGTAGAGGGAAAGGCCGGCCCGGGGTTTTTTGAAGGCACGTTAGGGGGAACGGGGCCCCCGGGGATTTTTTGAAACCCCTGCAAAATTGTTTGAGGGGAACTCCTTGGGATTAAAAGTTTTTTGGGGGGATGGAAAGGAAAGGCTGGGGAATAAAAAGGGGAATAGAGGGAAAACTATTTGGGGGAATAAAAAAACCCAAGGGGGGATGGGGGGGAGAAAATAAAAACCCCCTTAAAGGAAAGTGTTGGGGGTTTTTAAACGGGCCGGGGGTAAAAAGAGCGGGAAATGGGATAAAAGGAGAAAAGCTGAGTTTCGGGGATTAAAAAACGGGTGTGATAAGGGGGAGAAGCAAAGCTCTGGAATAAAGACCAGGAAGTGAAGAGGGAGAAAACCCCTAAACTCGGGGATTAAAAAACAGGATGTAAATAGAGGGGGGAAAAGGCTGAGCCCTGTGATATAGAAAAACGGGAAAGTGAAAGGGGGAAGAAGCTGAGCCTGGATAAAAAGCCCAGGGATATAGGGGGAGAAAAGCTAAATCGGGGAATAAAGAAAAGAAGGATGTGAAAAGGGAGAGAAGCTGAGCTCGGGGAATATAAAAGCGGGAGGGGAAAGAGGGAGAGAAGCGAGATTGGGATTAGAAGAGCAGGATGTGATAGAGGGAGAGAACCCTGAGCTCGGGGATAAAGAAGACGGGATGGGATAAAAGGAAGAGAACCCTGAACTCGGGATATAGAAGAGGGGGTTTTGATTTAGAGAACTAAAGTTTCGGGGATACGAAGAGCAGGATTTTGATAGAGGGAGAAAAGCTGAGCTCTGGGATATAGAAAAAGGAAGGGTGGGAGGGAGAAAAACTGGGGCCTGGGAATAAAAAGAGCAGATTTTGGGGAGAGAAGCTGACCCGGGTTTTTATAAAGAGGGGGTGTGTTTAGGGGAAGAAGCTGAGCTCGGGGATATAGAAAACAGGATGGGAAAGGGGGAGAGAACTGAGCTCTGGGATATAAAAAGAGCAGGATGTGTTTAGAGCGGAGAAAGTTTAGCTCTGGGATATAGAAGAGGGGGGTGGATAGAGGGAGAAAAGCTAAACCGGGAAAAATAGAAGACGGGATGTGAAAGGGGAGAAAAGGGTAAACTCTGGATAAATAAGAGCGGGATGTGAAAAAGGGGAAGGGGTTGAGCTCTGGGATATATAAGAAAAAGGGTTTGGATAGGGGGGAAAGCGACTCGGGGGAATAGAAGGGCCAGGATGTGATAGAAAGGGGCTGAGTTTCTGGGATATAAAAGCGGAGGGTGAAAAGGGGGGAGAAAACCCAAAAAAAACCCCCTCTGGATTAAAAAGAAGGGTGTGAAGGGGAGAAACTGAGCCGGGGATATGGGAAAGGGCCCGGGATGTGATAAAGGGAGAGAAGCGAGCACTCGGGATAAAAAGAAGAGGGGGTGTAAATAGGGGGAGAACTGAGCTTTTGGATATAGAAGAGCGGGAATGTGATAGGGGGAAAGAGGAAGAGCCCTGGGATATAGAAAGAAGGTTTTGATAGGGGGAGAAAAGGCAAACCTGGGAAAATAGAAGAGAAGGGGGGTGATAGGGGGAGAGAAGGGGGAGCTTTTGGGATTATAAGGGAGCAGGATGGGGAAAAAATAGAAGTTTAGCTCGGGGAAAAAATATAAGAAAAAAAATGGGGAAAGGGAGGAAGGGGGAGCTCGGGGATATAGAAGAGCAGGTGTGATAAAGGGAGAAAAAGCTGACCCGGGTTGGGAAAATTATGGGGAAGGGGGCAAAAGGGAAAAAATGTGAAAAAAGGGGAAAAAAGGGTGACTTTTGGGATAATAGAAAGGTTTTGGCAGTTGGGATAAAAAAATGGATGGGAAAGCTGAGCTCTGGGGTTATATAAGACCCGGAATGGGATAGAGGGAGAGAACGAGCTTTTGGGATAAAGAAGAAAGGGTGTAAAGAGGGGGGAGAAGGAGCCCGGGGATATAGAAGAAGAATGTGATAGGGGGAGAGAAGCTGAGTTTCTGGGATATAGAAGAGAGGATGTGAATAGGGGGAAGAGAAGGGGGAGCTCGGGGATATAAAGAAAGGAAGCCAAGGAAATTTTTAATAAAAAAGGGGTAGTGAAAGGCAGTGGGCCGGGAAAATAATTTTAAAAGAGCACCGAGGGGGGTTTTATTAAAAGGGGAGGGGGAAAAGGGGTTCGGGAGCCCTCTGGGTTTTAAATAGAAAAGGGACAGGATGTAAAAAAAAAAAAGGGGGAGGAAGGGCAAAACCCTTTTGGATAAGGAAAAAAAGGGCAGATTTTTGATAAAAAAGGAAAATAAAAACCCCCGCCCCTCGGGGAAAAAATTTTAGAAGATCCAATTTAAAGGTTTAAGGGGAAAAGCCCAAGGGTTGACTTTTTGGAAAAACACCCCAAGGTATGAAATAATAAAAGAAAAAAGGCCCGGGTTAGGCCCCACTTTTAATAAATTTAAAAAAAAGAAATTTTTGTTGATTTGGCGGGGGGGGGGGAGGGGGGGAAAAAGGAACCCCCCTTGGAAAACTCTTAGGGAAATGGGGAAAAAATTAGGATTGGAAAAAGGGGAAGAAGCTGAAAAAAAGGGCCTCTGGGAAAAAATTAGGGGTCCGGAAAAAAAACGGGAAATGGTTTAGGGGGAAGAAGCTGAGCTCGGGGTATAAAAAGGGGGAGGAAGAGGAAAATTTACCTTTTAATAAAGGCCAAAACCCTTCCCCAATAAGTTTCTAGGAATTACCGTAATTTAGGGGCTGAAAATTCGGGGCATTGCAGCACAATTCCGGGGCCTAAAATTACGCCCCTCATCTACACCATGTGAACAAACCTTTAACTTTATTAACCTGACATCCCCTGCAGAGGCGGCAGTTATCCAAAAAAATCCACACAGTGAAGAAGTTCCTGGAATAACCAGATGAATAATTCTTCCACCACTATCCCTATTCCATTACACCATGCAGGTCATGTAACCCTGCTGCTGACTGTCTAGAGGTCACATAACTGATCCCTTACTATGGACAGGAATATGGGCCATTCCTCTATTAGGAAAAAAAGAAAAGTCTTATCACATTGGTATAAAAGAGGCACAACAGCAGAATATTATGTATATTGTAATATACTCCATAGCACTCTTGCACATAGGTTTGCTGTTTGGTTGGGATGAAAAACTGCCTGTAATCTACTTTGAGAGCTGTGCACATTGATTTCACTAAATCTAGCCCTTTTTTATGGATATATTGGAAAGAAACCATAATTGTATATGGACAAACTGCATTTTCTAATAAGCAAATGACCTTTGGTGAGTTAAAGGTGAACCAAATGCAGGTAGATTTGGGATTTTTGAATACATTTCCTCATCTGTTGCTTGAACTAGAATAACTTCATGAACATTTGTTGCATCATAGAAAGCAGTAGGTCTCTGTGGGTTTTCAGATCCGTCCATACTATTCAGAATTCAATATTCAGAACCAGTTTACCATGTGCAGCTTTAATCGAATTCAGTTAAATGGAACCTTAAATGAATAAACCAGTGCATGTTGTGCTTTAGGGGGTGTTCACACAGCGTTTTCCAATCCGAAAAGCGTATTGAGAAAATACTGGGTACCCAAAGTGTGGTACATGTTTGCATATGTTTTCTGTACAGCAGAAACGTACCCTTCAGTTTTAAATAAGTTGTCTGCTGCGTAAAACGGATCAAGACTCGACATGTCGTGTGAACATCCCCATACTATGTAAAAACAGTGACGAAATACATAAAACATATTTGTTGTGAACAAATTCACCATATTCTTCCACGCCATACGTTCATTCCATTTCTTTCTGTTTGTCTTTTTTCTTCACAGCTTAGTTAATTAATGGCTGCTCATGCAATATGGTCCTCTCTGTAATGAATATCCAAAATAGACCAGAAAAGATCTCCAATCTAGTAGTGCATAAAGCCTACTCCTAAAATCTCAATCTAGAGAGTAAGCAGTCTGGAAAAATCCACAGGTTTCTACAGTGTCACTCAGAGTGTGTTTTAGGGTGGCAGAGCCCCTTCTTCAAGATGAATATAATCTCTCTGTAATTAGAGAGCCTTATACCAACTAGTAGAATTTTGCTTCCCTGTTCAAGGAGAAATCTAGGTAAAAAGACTGGCAGAAGCAGAGCGGTTAGTCACTTTTCACCCTGTTTGCATAAACTGCATCATATGTCTTTTTAAGGGTTTGTTCAGTGCACCAACAAATTAAAGAAAAATCCTCAAATGGCTTGCCTCAACTGATTTCCCTTTTATGTTTTCTGTTTTTCTTGTTCCATATGTAGCCCCCCTTCACTGCAACCAAACAGCATTTCCTGTTTCCTTTTGCCCTGTAAAACTACAAGCTGTATCCTTTTTGTTTTGCTTTTTCTATCTTCTTTGGTCTCCATATTGGTGCCAAGCAACCGCTGTATAAAGCATTGGTGCGACCTCACTTGGAATATGCTGTTCAGTTCTGGGCCCGAGTTTATAGAAAAGATGTAATGGAGCTAGAGAGAGAGTGCAAAGACGAGCAACCAAACTTATAAGGGGAATGGAGCATCTTAGTCATGAGGAGAGGTTAGTATAATTTAACTTATTTAGTCTTGAGAAAAGACGGCTTTGGGGGGACATGATTAATTTATATAAATGGTCCCTACAAAAAGTATGTGGAAAAATTATTTCATGTAAAGCCCCCTCAAAAGACAAGGGGACATTCCCTTCAGTTAGAAAAAAAAAGGATTCAATCTCCAGAGGAGAAAAGTGTTCTTCACTGTAAGAACTGAATCTGGGGAATAGCCTGCCTGAGGAGCTGGTCACAGCAGGAACAGTTGGGAGTTTCAAGAAAGGCTTAGATAACTACCTGAAACTAAAGAATATTAATGTGTTCGTAGCTATGTAAAATTCTGGATCCTGGCTGGAGGCAGCTCTAGGGTCAGAGATATGGTCTCCACTGGAGCAGATTGGTTCTTGCCTTGTGGGTTTCAGGGCATTAACCAGTGGTGAGGCTGTGCTTAGAATCCTTGTCTCCCTCCCTTCAACTACATTTTCCCCACCCTTGGTTGAACTTGATGGACACATGTATTTTTTCAACCATACTAACTATGTAACTATGTAACCAATTCCCCCTTATTTTGAAAGCATTGGGAGCCAAAGGGTGAGGCTTCAAAGACTGCCCTGAAATACCCCAAAAACCTTCTGGCCCCCTGATCTCTAAGACTCAACACAAAGTTGCTTCCAGTATGTCCATACACACTGAAGTGTATGGACACTTCTGTCATCAAATAGATGTTGTAGAACTGCAGGATGCACAGAGAGAAATTAATGAAAGCGTATTACAAAAGAGGCCCAACTTTGGGAGAGATATTACTTAGAACACTTTTCCACTTAAATGGGTTTTGCCAAGAAGTGATTTACTCACCTAACAGGCTGATACTCCCCTCTTGGGCCCTGAAAAAGGTGGCGTTGTGTTTCTGTGTTTCAAAAAAACAAGTACCTCCTCTGTGATGTCATCGCTCCACCTCTCATGCATGCTCTTGAGGCTGATATTCAATCTCTGTAGTTGAGCAAACATGTTTGGCTAAACCACAGGGGATAACTGTATTGTACACAAGCTATACGGGTTTTTCTTTCTCCCTCTTATCTGCTCAGGAGTAAAAATAAGCTCCGTGCAGGCAGCGTTCACTGACTACAGACGGGGGGGATGGGCTGAACAGGGAACGTCTGCATGTTTACTCAGATAATTACATTACAACCAATGGATTCTCTATACAGCAGATGGAGTAGTGGTGGGCTGTGACACAGAAACAAAGCTAGTGCAGCTGCCCAGTAACACTGCTTTTTTTCTCCCCCCCACCCTTCAAAGCTCATTCATGTGTCCTGCCATCAGATAAGAAGTGCAAACAACGCAAGCATGGCCAGAAGCTTGCCAGATCAGCTCCTGGTCATAGCTAATGTAAACAGTCAGGAAACTAAGGGCATCTAAGTCAGAGGCTTCACTTTTTTTAATCACATATATTTAGAAAAGTGATTAAATACTCATTTTAGAGGATCCCATGTCAACATTAAATCATGGCAAAAACCCTTTAAAGAAAAGCTTTTGGCCAAACTGCTTCTGTTATGATACAGTCTACAGTATGTTGCCATATACGATAGGTAAATATGCCTATATACAGTATTGGCCAAAAGTATTGGCACCCCTGAAATTCTGTCAGATAATACTCAGTTTTTTCCTGAAAATGATTGAAATCACAAATTCTTTGGTATTATTATCTTCATTTAATTTGTCTTCAATGGAAAACCACAAAAAGAATTGTCATAAAGCCAAATTGGATATAATTCCACACCAAACATAAAAAAGGAGATGGACAAAAGAATTGGCAACTGTTTGAAAAATCATGTGATTGCTTTCTCTAATTTGTGCAATTAACAGCACCTGTAACTTACCTGTGGAAACCTAAAGGTGTTGGCAATAACTAAATCACACTTGCAGCCAGTTGACATGGATTAAGTTGACTCAACCTCTGTCCTGTTCCTTGTGGGGACCACTTGACATGGAAAAGAAAGAAGACCAAAAAACTGTCTGGGGAAATTGAGAACCCCAAATTGTGAGGAAGCCTGAGCAATCTCAAGGCTACAATTTTCCATCTCCATAAGCCTGAATGTTCCTGTGTCTTTACCTGCGCAGTGTCATCAAGAAGTGTAAAGCCCATGGCCCCGGGCCCAAAACCCTCCCTAGATGTAAAGCCCATGGCACTGGGGATGAACCTCCCTAGATGTAAAGCCCATGGCCCTGTGGCCCCACCTCCCTAGATGTAAAGCCCAGGGAAACTGTGGCTAAACCCCCCTAGATGTAAACCCCAGGGGCACTGTGGCTAACCCCTTAGATGTAAAGCCCATGGCACTGTGGCTAACCTCCCTAGATTTTAAAGCCCATGGCACTGTGGCTTAACCTCCCTAGATGTAAAGGCCCATGGCACTGTGGGCTAACCTCCCTAGATGTAAAGCCCATGGCACTGTGGCTAACCTCCCTAGAGAAAAGCCCATGTAACGGGTAACCAATGTAAACCCATGGCACTGATGGTAAAACCGTCCCCTTATGGCACTGTGGCTACCTCCCTAGATGTAAAGCCCATGGCCACTGTGGCTAACCTCCCTAGATGAAAAGGGCCCATGGGCACTGGGGCTGACCACCCTAGATGAAAAGAGCCCATGGCACTGGGGCAAACCTCCCTAGATGTAAAGGGCCCATGGCCCTGGGGCTTACCTCCCAAGAGTAAAGCCCATGGCCTGTAGCTAACCTCCCTAGATGTAAAGCCCATGGCCCTGTAGCTAACCTCCCTAGATGTAAAGCCCATGGCACTGTGGCTAACCTCCCTAGATGTAAAGCCCATGGCACTGTGGCTAACCTCCCTAGATGTAAAGCCCATGGCCCTGGGGCTAACCTCCCTAGATGTAAAGCCCATGGCACTGTGGCTAACCTCCCTGAATTAAAACCCATGGCCTGTGGCTAACCTCCCTAGATTAAAGCCCATGGCCCTGGGGCTAACCTCCCAGATGTAAAACCCATGGCACTGTGGCTAACCTCCCTAGATGTAAAGCCCATGGCACTGGGCTAACCTCCCTAGATGTAAAGCCCATGGCACTGTGGCTAACCCCCTAAATGTGGAGGAAAAGAAAAATTGACGAGAGATTTAAACGCAAGATTGTGCGGAGGTGGAAAAGAACCTCGACTAACATCCAAAAAAATTCAAGCTGCCTGCAGGGCCCCAGGGTACAACAGTGTCCAACCCGTACTATCCGTCGGCGTCTGAATGAAAAGGGACTGTATGGTGGATACCCCAAAAAGACCCCAAATTCTTACCCAGAGACATAAAAAGCCAGGCTGGAGTTTGCCCAAACTTACCCGAAAAGCCTAAAACGATTTTTGGAAGAATGTTCTTGGTCAGATGAGACAAAGTAGTTTTTGGGAAAAGGCATCAAAATAGAGTTTAAAGGAAAAAAAAAAAAAAAAGGCATTCAAAGAAAAGAACACGGTCCCTACAGTCAAAAAATGGCGAGGTTCCCTGATGTTTTGGGGTTGCTTTGCTGCCTCTGGCACTGGACTGCTTGACCGTGTGCATGGCATTATGAAGTCTGAAGACTACCCAAAAAAATCTTTACAGCATAATGTAGGGCCAGTGTGAGAAAGCTGGGTCTCCCCAGAGGTCATTTGGGTCTTCCAAACAGGACAATTTACCCAAACACACTTCAAAAAGCACTAAAAATGGTTTGAGAGAAAGCACTGGAGACTTCTAAAGTGGGCAGCAATGAGTCCAGACCCAATCCCATAGAAAAACTTGGAGAGAAGGCACCCTTCAAAAACTCAGGGCCTGGAGCAGTTTGCCAAAGAAGAAATGGTCTAAGATTCCAGCAGAGCATTGTAAGAAACTCATTGATGGTTACCAGAAGCGGTTGTTCCAGTTTATTTGGCTAAAGGTTGTTTTACCAAGTATTAGGCTGAGGGTGCCAATACTTTTGACCGGCCCATTTTTGAGTTTTGGGGAATGATCATGATTTGATTTTTGTTTCATTCTCTTTTGTGTTTTTTCATTGCAAGCAAATGAAATGAATATATTAATACCAAAGAATTGGTGATTGCAATCATTTTCAGGAAGAAACTGAGTATTATCTGACAGAATTGCAGGGGTGCCAATACTTTTGGCCACTATATATAGACTAAGCCCGTCTGTGGCACATCTGCGCTGTATTAGTCACAACCAACTTCAAGCTTCTTTTAACATCTAAAAGTGTCTGCTCCTTTTGGGAAGGTCCCTGCATGCTTCACGTTCAATCCAGCAATTAGGTTATCTGATAGGAAATGAAGCTTATGATATTAGACGCATTTAGCGTTTTCTTATCAAGGGATTAGAGCTGGTAGCGGCACATCAAATTGTTCATAATGACGCTGTCACAGTTGATCACATCATGTTTCAGATGAATAACTCTTTAGTCATGGTTGGTGAAGTCCAACTCTTTTTATTGCTCTTTGTAAGAGGTGGCCTTTAATGTAAATGAAAGTGGTAGCCATAAAGGGAAGGCACACGTGCACTCCTGAGAAAAGAAGACGAGCTGCAGAATACCCACATATCAGGCCTTCGGAAACTACTCCATCGGGTTGAACTTTTAGCACATTTTTTTTTCATAAGCCAAAATTAATGTATTGCTCCCCCACTTCTCTTAGGCTATGTTCACAAAGTATGCTGCTTGAGCCCTAATGACATGTTACCCCAATGTCTTACTGCAGCAGCCAATGAATGGCTGTCACAGTGATGTTAGGAAGGTTAGAGGTTCTCCGGTTTAGAAGACCCATTTTCATATGCCCTATTGTAAAATTCAAAAATGTCATAGAGGAGACTCCTCTTCATATTTTGGGCAGTTTGGAGAGTGATTACTAAGAGCATCTTTTGTTTTGGAGGACCTGTCCTGCATTACACAGACAGCCCATTGATTTGAATGGACACTGTTATACCTAAATTCCCCTGTGGTGACACTGCAAGGAGATTGCACACCTCTAGGTTTTACAACAAATTACAGTGTTTATTGCTGGTGGTCTTGGTGCAGGAAAACTTTGCAATCAACTTATTGTCAAAGGACCCATCTAACAGTATGGATTGTCCAAGGAGAAGAAACCACGTTTTTTGGAAGCTTTACATAAGAATATTAACTTTTTGTGATATATAATTTCTTTGGTATTTGTGGTATATTGCGATGGTGAATGTATAGAAGGAATATTTTGCGTAAAAAAAAATAAAATAATTACAAGCAGAAGACGTCAATATAGTAAAGTTTTATTTATTTGTGTTTTTTAATCCTATAACAAATGCAGGTGATCTATTTATTCTAAATATGCATATAGTACCTGAAACCCTAATATAATATGTAACAGTAGAAAGTAAAATAAAGCCTTACGCAGTAAAATCACAGGTCTCATCTGCATACTGTAACAATATTGCTGATTTATCAATACTATCCAATACTTAGTGGAAAATGATACTAGACAGTCTTGAAAGGGACCGGATTTCTTAAAAGGGTTGTCTCACAACATTGATTTTACTGGCGTTTACTAGGCTGCAGTAGAAGCCAGGTCTGTAGCTATAGCAACCAGTGCTGGCAGCCTATCATGAGAGATTGAACAGGTCTGTAGCTATGGCGACCTGAGAAGCTGATGCAGCCTATACAAGTGGGGATATCTAGGAATAGGTAGGACATTGTTAATGGACATATATTGCAAAGTGACTTGTTTTTGCAAGATCTTTAACATAAAAGTCAATCCTTGGACCTTTAAGAGTATAACTGTGCCGCTTGTTTAAACTGGCTTAGTTCATGCTAAAATCTTGGCACATTTTTTGATCCACGTTGGTGCACATTAATCTATGCCTTTCTGCAAAGCCACACCTTTTAGAGATGCCACAACCCTTTTATTGAACATGGAGCAGAGGTGTCTAAAATGCGTAATTAATGTGGGGTAAAGCATGTACAACAGTACTTTAGAGAAAAGTGCCATAGTATATGTAACCTATAGTCTTTCAAAGAGAGAGACACCAGGTTAAATGTATTAATACTGTCTAATACATAGGCCGTATAAACTTGGACCAGACAGTCTAAAAATGCGCTAGGTTTATCATAGAATTGAACTATCTGACTATTTAAATTTACACCATTGGTTGGCATAGCTTATGCTACTAATTTTGGCAAAACACTGCCACATGAAGCCATGCCTGTTTTGTTGGAAATGATGCAGAAGTGTGTAAAAACTGCCTAACGTACATAATGTGGTGTAAGTTGTGCCAGAATTGGCCATATTAAATCGGTTTCATTAACTATAACCACTTTCCACTCAGTCTACTACGTATTGGCCCTGCATTTACTCAGAATTGCCCATTAGTGTAGGTCCAAATGTGACAAATTTTTCTGCCACTATTCCGCAACTGATTTTGTGGTTAGTGTAAGGCCTCGTTCACACGGCTTATTTCGCCGCGGATTTGCCAACGGATTGACGATCGTCAATCCGTTGGCAATTCAGTCCGAAATAAGTCACAGACTATTTCTATTATTTCAATAGACAATACGGAACTCGTCGATTCCACGACGCTTAGTTCCGTTCGCGATTCCGCCGCGGATGACGACGGCAATCGGACGGAAAAACAATTCACATGTCAATTATTTCGGACGCGATTACCACTACAATGTTGGATGGTGAATCGTCGGGAAATCGTTACAAATACGTGCACACTTGTGCCACTTATTTGCACTTGATTTCAACTGATTCAGAACGTATTTATCGGTAAATACGGTGTACAATACGTTCTGGAAATAAGCGTGTGAACCGAGTTGGCCTAACAGTTGCATTGCATAACACCTGCCTCATCTGATCTAGCAAACAGAAAAAGACAAAATGGCAGATTACTTAAAGAGAACCTGTCACATAGGTTATGCCCCCCTTGCTGAGGGCAGCACAAGCTAGTGACAGACATGCTGTTTCCAGCATGGTGTCCCTTATTCTGTAAGATGCAGGAGTATTTAATGCTCAAATCTGCAGTTTTTGAGCCAGAAGAGTGTCCTGAAAAGAATCTGTTTCATACCCCGCCCACCTCAACTGATAAACCTAGTACTTTGAATAGGTAGAAACATGTGAATAACTGCCAGGTGGGCGGGGCCAACACCTGCTCATGAATAAGATTTGAGCATTAAATGCTCTAAAACTGCTGCATCTTACAGAATAAGGGGCAGAGTGCTGGGAACAGCAAGTCTGACACTAGCTTGTGCTGTCCTCAGCAAGGGGGGGCATAATCAATGTGACAGGTTCTCTTTAAGCTTCCCATTCCAATGTGGATTCAAAGTGACACTTGTCCACAGAAAATACTACCACTTGATTTCATGTTACAGTCTAGGACCATGTGCTAATGTCTGTTACAGGGAGGCTCTAATTGTGAAAGGAAAGGTGATTATAGACGTGGCCATTCGGTGTATATGCCGGCCATTCAAGCAAATGACCATTCCTATAATTCAGCCAACAAGAACAAGAGGCCCAACTCTGATGGCACTCTGTCTTTAAAGGGGTTTTGTCAAGAAGTGAATTCCTTAGCTCTTATCTGCTCGGGAGAGAAGATAAACTCAGCATGCAGCGTCATTGAAGGGAGAGAGAGGGGGTAAGCAGAGAGCGAGGAAGCAGGGAGTGTCTGCAATGTTGACTCAAATAATTACATTACAACCAGTGGATTCTCTACACAGCAGACAGCCTCATACACTGCACTTTCTCCCCAGCCCCTTGCAAGCTCCTTCATGTTCCCTGTCATCAGATAAGAAGTGCAAACACACAAGCACAGCCAGATCAGCTCCTGTCAGTGTCCTGGTCGTGTCTAATGTAAACTTTCAGGAAACTAAGGGGGACTGAGCAATGCTGTAGCTCTCACAGGCTTCACTTTTTGTAATCGCATATATTTAAAAAAGTGATTAAATACCCATTTTTAAGGATCCCACGTCAACATTACATCGTGGCAAAACCCCTTTAAACTGCCTAAGGACAGGGACAGACATCTTGACGTAGTCCTTTTAGTTTTCAATAAATAATTGCGTTAAAGGGATATTGACAATATTTACTATAAATATCTGTAAGATGCGGGTCCCAGTGGTTCATGTGCTCGACTATACTCCTAACTCCCATAGGAGAGAACACAGAGAGCCATGCATGTACCACCTCTCTGTTATCTGCAGCCACCGCACAGATGAAGACTGGTAGTAAGGGCACCCCTGTTCTCGATGGACCCGCACCTATTGGATACTTATGACATGTTCTGTTGGTTTACCATGCATGTCTGAGATGAGGACTCCCCCTTTAATAGATGGACATGCACATTATTTACAATAGAAGTGTAATACTAATTTTTGAATAGTTTTGTTATCTGCTTCTTTGTACAGATTTGGTATTTTTATCCTTAGCCTCTCCAGTTGGTAATGGTCAGCTGTATTATAACATCCAGTTGATTTTTTACCTCCTTTATTTGATCTTAGGGATTTATTCTTTTACAGCCCATACCGTGTGTCCATCTAGCTGTACAACTATCAGATGTAGATAGAACCGAAATCACCATTTCCATTTGGTTGATCTATCCTTTCTGTCTGTGGTTCCGTTATGATCAGCATTACTCTATAATATATATAATAAGCTCAATAATATGCAAATAATGCCTTTTTGTAGGATTTTTTCAATCTGAGGATTAAAGTTTGGCATGCACATTTCAATAGAGGTTGGCTAATCGCTATTCCTAACGCTCCTCCCACCCCGCCATATACAAGTAGACTCAATTTAGCTGAGAGCACACACAACTGGCTGATGGCTCACTTAGAAACAAAAGAATAGGGCATGTTCAAATTCAGAACTCTAAGCCCCGGTTCACATGGCTTATTCAAGCCGGAATTGCGAGCCTGATTGCGCTCGCAATTCCGGCTTGAATAAGGGGCGGGTGCGGGGGTGCAGCCCGCCGGCCCATGACTTGCATTATCCACGGCGCGTATTGCGCCTGGATAATGCGCATGTCACTTTCTCCCCGCCCGGCGGATTCACCAAGCGGGGAGGAGCGACGGAATCTACTGTTTTCTATGAGAATTGTGGATTACCGTAATTACTGCGACGGATTGGCGCCGTACTGCAGCGCAAATCCGGCTCGCAGTACGGCGCCGATCCGCGGCCAAATAAGCCGTGTGAACGGCCCCTTAGACTATAGCCGAACACCAAGCACAAAAATGACTGTTTTCTTGTCCTTCTGATATCAGCTGCTTCTGCCAACATTAATGTGTATGATTACTTTTAAAAAAAAAAGATAATTCAACAGCTAACTAGAATTGTACTGAGATAAAATTGCTGATTGTAAGGGTATGTTCACACGGCGTGTTGAGTCCGTGTGAACATACGCTTTTAGATACGTGTTTGGATCCGTCTGTCCGTCCTAAACAGTATCTAATAATGAACAATGTGATGTTACATCGCTTTTAACTTGAAACACGCACCGGCGTTCACACGAGTGATCGCTGATGCGTGTTAATTGCGTCTTTCGGATCCGTGCCAAGAATTAGCAAGTCAATTCTTGGTCCAAGAGGCGCAGCAGACGCCCTATTTTAAACTATAGGGTGCGATCCTGCTGCATCCAAATACTCACCTGTGTGCTGGATCCGTTTAGGATCCGATCGCCAATGCGATCCAAAATCTGATCCGAAATCGCCGTGTGAACATACCCTAATAGTGATAAATTGATCAAATCAACTAAAGAATGGTGTATTTGTTCTTTATGTCCAATTTATACCCACAGCATGTAAACTAGTGTCCAAGTGTCAAGACTTTGCAAATACTTTGCTTTCCTCATATTGATGTTGTTTTATGGCAGGTTCTGCAGGCTCTTGAGTTAACATCTCCATGCATCCAATGCATGTTCATTGTCTTCTGCTAATTTGCATTATGGGAAATATAGTATTTATTCTAGTCCCTGTACAGTAATTTGATATAGGGATAGCTTGTCAACTGGTTCTAGTAACATCCAGCAGAATTGTGGATTCAGCTGTCATCTGTAAGACAGGCTGTAACTAGAGATCTGCACAAGATAAGAAATACATTTATATACATACTGTAGTAAGGGTCACTCACTCTCTGTAATTTGTTTGTATGTAAACTGTAGTTTAAAGGGAACCTTTTGGATTGTTTGTGCTATCCTAACTGAGAGCAGGATGTGATAGAGGGAGAGCTGAGCTCTATGATGGAGCAGGTTTTCTAAGTAAAAAGCAGAGAAAATCCAAACCGGACTCCTACGGAAGCCAGTGAGAGTCCTGCTTACCCTGCCAACATAAAGTAATGGACCATTTTCCCTGTGTCAGTGTGTATACAGAGCAAACTGTCACTCATTGTATGTGGGTGAATAAAGCAGGTGTCTCACTATTTGACCTAGGGGTGCTGTCAGGATTTACTCAGAAATTCAGCATCAAATCATTTAAGCCTATATATCATAGACCTCCGCTTATCATATCATGCTGTCTGATAGGGAAGCATAAACCATCTGACCAGTTCATTTTAAAGCTGCATATAAGCTTTCAATGTATAACATCACTACTTAGGTTGAGCACACATATAGTAGATCGAACTGTTCCTCATTTTTAACCATTACAGCCACAAACTTAAAGGGGTTTTGCCACGATGTAATGTTGACGTGGAATCCTCCAAAATGGGTATTTAATCACTTTTCTAAATATATGTCATTAACAAAAGTGAAGCCTCTGAGAGCTACAACATTACTCAGCCCCCCTTAGTTACCTGAAAGTTTGCATTAGACACGACCAGAGGAGCTGACAAGAGCTGACAGGCCGCGCTTACGTGAAACACTTCTTATCTGATGACCGAAAACATGACTGAGCTTTCAAGGGGCTGTGGAGAAAGTGCAGTGTATGAGTCTGTCTGCTGTATTGAGAATCTACTTGTTGTAATGTTATTATTTGAGTTAAGTCTTGAGACGCTCCCTTATTCCTCACTCCTTGCTCACCCCTGCAGTGTTCATGACTCGGCATGATTTGTTTATTATCTACTCTGTGCTGATAAGGAGGTAAGTAACTCACGTCCTGGCAAAACCTCTTTAAATAGATTTTATTGATTTTTATGTGATTGAGCAACTCAAACTATCACGTATTTGTGAAGTGTAGAGAAAATGACACATGCTTTTCCAAACTTTTGCAACCTGAAGTGTGTCGTGCATATGTATTCAGCCTCCTGAGTCAATACTTTGTAAGAGTACCTTACAGCTGTAGTCTGTTGGGGAATGTCTCAACCAGCTTTGCACATCTAGAGGCTAGAATGTTAGTCCATTCTTTGCAGAATAGCTGTAGCTCTGTCAGATTGCTTGCTGAATGTTTGTGAACAGCAATTTTCAAGTCCTACAACAGATTCTCAATGACGTTCAGGTCTGGACTTTGGCTGGGACACTTTAACACATGAATATGCTTTGATGTAAAACAATCCACTGTATGTTTAGGGCTGTCGCCCTGCTGGATGGTGAACCTATGTCTCAAGTCTTTTGCAGCTTCTGGTTTTCTTTCACGATTGCCTTGTATTTAAACTCTGACCAGCATCAACGGTCCATGCTGAAGCAAAGAATCCAGACCGCATGATGCTGCCACCAACAGCTCAAATTTGGTCTCAACTGACCAGAGCCCCTTCTTCCACATGCTCGTGATGACCCCTCCATAGCTTTTGGCAAACTGCAAATGGGACAACTTATAGCTTGCTTTAAAAAAGGGCTTTCTTTTTGCCACTCTTTCATAAAGGCCAGATTTGTGAAGTAAGTGACTAATAGCTGTCCTGTGGACAGATTCTCCCACCTGAGCTGTGGATCTATGCAGTTCCTCCAGAGTAACCCTGGGCCTCTTAGCTGCTTGTCTAATTAGTGCTCCTTGTCTGGTCTGTTAATTTAGGTAGACACCCATGTCTTGGTAGGTTACCAGTTGTGCCATACGCCTTCCATTTTTGGAGGGTGGCTTGAATAGTGCTCCGTGAGATGTTAAAGGGTTGGGCTATTTTTTTTTTAAAAACATAACCCTGCAATACACTGTGCCACAACTTTTATCCCTGAACCCTGATGTGTTCCTTGGTTTTCACGATGCTGTTCTTTCACTAATGTTGTCAAACAAGCCTCTGAGGCCTTCACAAAACAGCTGTAGTAATACCGAGAATAAATTACATACAGATGGAATAATTAAGTGACTTCTAAAGGCAATTGGTCACATTTGGATTTTATCTAGCGTATCGGAGCAGAGAGGGCTGAATACATGTGTATACCACACTTTTTTCATTTTTTTTGAAATTGCAAAAAGTTGGTAAAGCACATATTTTCTTAAACATTTCAGCCACAAACTTAAATGTATTTTATGTGATGGAGCAACACAAAGTAGTATGTATTAGTAAACATAAGGAACCGTTCAAGGGGTGTGAATACTTTTGCAACCCACTGTATGTTATGCAAATGCAGAGTAATTTTGAGGGGCCCATTTGGTAATTTGATGGTAGTAGTGGAACATGAATGATAACATTCTGTACACTCTTACATCAATAGACCCATAAAGGACACAGAAAAGGCCCTATATGAGCCCTTTAAATAGCTAAACTTTCATATGACTTAATAAAATGTACTTTAGGTATGATGCACTAGTAATATTAGAGGAAGGTGAATTTTTTAAATAAAATTTAGTAATGCAGTTTATAGGTTGTTAGCTACATATTAGGTAGTCCTATATAACTGCTGTTCTCCAAATCAGGCAGCTAACATTTTTTGCCACAACAGTCTTGGCCATTTCTAAATATTAATTGATGGAGCTTAAAGGGGTTTTGCCACAATCTTATTTCATACCTCCTGCATCCAGCCCTTCAGCTCTGTGTGCTCAGAAGGGGGCGTGTGTGATTTATTTGAATTGCATGTCATGGGACCCAGCAGGATGACATCACCAGGCCTTTCCTCTCTAGTCAAAGAAAGGTCTGTTTATGTGTAGAACTGTAAATAGCTACATTGTAGCTCAGAGGTAAAACTTTTGCCTCTAGGCACAAGGGTCCTTGGTTCAAATCCCTGCATCAACCAAACCTGTGGATTTTTTTCTCTTTATCAATGCACAAACCTCATTGAGGTTTCTTTTTTATTTATTTGCACTGTTTGACTAATTACTCTCGTCCTCTGTACTCCTTAGTAGAGTGACAGCACCTGGGGTTTGAACACTCAGTAGCTGCCTGAAAGGAGAGGTGATGTCAGACCAGGACTGAGGAGTTCAAATCCATTCTCGTATCCCCAGGAGACTAGCTTCAAACAATGGATCACTAAGGAGCAGCTAAAACAAAAACAGTTCAGAATTTTTAATAATAATGAATGGTGAAAATGTTTGTTTAATTTACAAACTTCCCACGTCAATTTTACTTTGTGGCAAAACCCCTTTAAATGGGTTTTCTATCTTTGAATTTCACTCACCCCTCTTGGCTATGCTATCTGTCGTATGGATATCAATCAATGTTTTTGGACAGCACAGTAGTCCTTAAGAATGTTTCTACCGGATCACCTTAAGGCAGCAGACCGCCAAATGGAGGTTGTCTTCCCTCCTCTTCAAGTATTCCAACACACAATAGCAAGGGCGTCAGCATAGGTGTCCTTTATTTAAGATCCCAAGGTTACAGCATCTCAGCAATGTTTCAACTCACAAGAGTCTTTATCAAGCTGTCGTACTGATGTCAGCATGCTGCTGACCTGAGCATGCATGCTCCTGTTGTTGCTATGGAAGCTATTCATAGCAGCATTGTGATAGTGTAACACTCCATGCTCCAGCTGTGGCAGCTACGCACTCTGTAACACTGACAGGATGGCACAAGGCTCTCCCTGTGACTATCATTAACATATATAAGAGCGGAGCATGAGAGGTGTGTTCCTGCCAAATCGGCCACGCAGCCCCCTCCTACTGATTAAGTATAGCAGGGAGTAATGTTACCACTGCTAGAACACAGTCTACAGTCATGGCCAAAAGTTTTGAGAATGACACAAATATTATATTTTCACATGATCTGTTGCCCTCTGGTTTTTATGTGTGTTTGTCAGATGTTTTTATCACATACAGAAATACAAGTGCAATCATATTATGATTAACAAAAGCTTTTATTGACCGTTACAATGAGTTAATGCAGCAAGTCCATATTAGCAGTGTTGAGCCTTCTTCTTCAGGACCTCTGCAATTCTCCCTGGCATGCTCTCAATCAACTTCTGGACCAAATCCTGACTGATAGCAGTCCATTCTTGCACAATCAATGCTTGCATTTTGTCACAATTTGTGGTTTTTGTTTGTCCAACCGTCTCTTGATGATTGACCACAAGTTCTCAATGGGATTAAGATCTGGGGAGTTTCCAGGCCATGGACCCAAAATCTCTGTTTTGTTCCCTGAGCCATTTAGTTATCACCTTTGCTTTATGGCAAGGTGCTCCATCATGCTGGAAAAGGCATTGTTGATCACCAAACTGCTCTTGGACGGTTGGGAGAAGTTGCTCTTGGAGGACATTCTGGTACCATTCTTTATTCATGGATGTGTTTTTAGGCAAGACTGTTAGAGAGCCGATTCCCTTGGCTGAGAAGCAACCCCACACATGAATGGTTTCTGGATGCTTTACAGTTGGCATGAGACCAGACTGGTGGTATCGCTCACCTTGTCTTCTCCGAACAAGCTGTTTTCCAGATGTTCCAAACATTCGAAAGGGGATTCATTAGAGAAAATGACTTTACCCCAGTCCTCAGCAGTCCACTCCCTGTACCTTTGGCAGAATATCAGTCTGTCCCTGATGTTTTTTCTGGAGAGAAGTGGCTTCTTTGCTGCCTTCCTTGACTCCAGGCCGTGCTCCATGAGTCTCCGCCTCACAGTGCATGCAGATGCACTCACACCTGCCTGCTGCCATTCCTGAGCAAGCTCTGCACTGCTGGTAGCCCGATTCCGAAGCTGAAACACTTTTAAGAGACGGTCCTGGCGCTTGCTGGTCTTTCTTGGGCGCCCTAGAGCCTTTTTGGCAACAATGGAACCTCTCTCCTTGAATTCCTTGATGATGCGATAGATTGTTGACTGAGGTACAATCTCTCTAGCTGCGATACTCTTCCCTGTTAGGCCAGTTTTGTGCAGTGCAATGATGACTGCACGTGTTTCTTTAGAGATAACCATGGTTAACAGAAGAGAAACAATGATGCCAAGCACCACCTCCTTTTTAAAGTGTCCAGTGGTGTGATTCTTACTTAATCATGACAGATTGATCTCCAGCCCTGTCCTCATCTACACCCACACCTGTGTTAATGGAGCAATCACTGAAACGATGTTAGCTGCTCCTTTTAAGGCAGGCCTGCAATGAAGTTGCAATGTGTTTTGGGGGAAAAAGTTCATTTTCTAGGCAACTATTGGCTTTGCAATTAATTGCTGTTAAGCTGATCACTCTTTATAACATTCTGGAGTATATGCAAATTGCCATTATAAAACCTGATGCAGTAGACTTTGTAAAAATTAACATTTGTATCATTCTCAAAACTTTTGGCCATGACTGTAGTAATCTAGGACTTCATCTGTAAACAAGCAGGATAGATAACCTGCTGTATCTTTAAAATGAAACAAAATTGCAACAAAAATGTATTTTATCATGTTTTTATTGTTTTTTATCTTTACCTACATGTTTAAAGCTAATCTATGAGATGGCAATACCCCTTTTAGTGTAACAACCATGGGTTGTCTCAGGCTATCTGGGTCAAGCGCGGTCAGTACTAATTTATTAATGCCAATTTCATAAACTATCCCCACACCCTGCAGCTCTCTCTTGGCTTAGAACACCATTTAGAAAAAGCTCCTAATGGTTTTAGAGATTTTCCTTTTAGGTTTTTTCTTCCCTTGCTTTTTTTTCTTTTTTGGAACATCAAAGGAAAATAAATACAGGATTTGGTCCTGATACATTTACCGAGACAATTTAGCAGTTTGTGCAGCCACTCATTTCTTGGCCTGACTTTTCATTGACTTTCGTCGTTAGCTGGAAAAGTCCATTGGCTAAAAGTCATTAGTGAATGTATTGTAAACTTGGCCGGTTTTTGCTGATCACTTTGTGTTTGTTTGAGTTTCTCTCTGCTTCTTGTGTTGGAGCAGCTGTAGTATTCCCAAAAGCCCCAGTCATAACATAGCATTTGGAAATGTCAACATGCACCGTATTATCTGTACAGTTACAGAACTTTGGAGAATTGTCTTTTTGATATTTCACAGCGATGCTGATATTATTTGTAACATTTTAGGTCTTGTCTTGGTTTTACCGAGGTCAGTCAAGGACACAAAAATATCAGATAATGGTGACCTACCACCTCTATATGGGCCTGGTATCTTTATGATGCCTGATTTCTGACTATGGACGCTCGGTTTTTCTATCAGCAGTACCATCTGTTATTGCAAATTAGGCTTTTCTCCGTACCGTGAGTATAGCTGCCTGGTTAATGCTAATGATGTGTGCTATTTTCCTGCATGTTTTCACACCTTGTTGCTATCCTTGTAGTCAGCATTTATCCTGAATATTCTTTGACAAACCAGTATATTTGTGAACTCTGATGAACCCTTTTTTTGTCAGGGGAAACACATTGGAGGAGTACTTTTGGAGTATTTGTGGAAATGCATTAACTTTGGTAATATGTGTTTGCCATTTAATGTACCCTGTTTCCCCGAAAATAAGACAGTGTTAATTTTTGAGTTAAGACCTATTTTTTAGGGGATTATTATTTTCTATGAACAATAATTCACATTTATTGTTGAACAAAACCTCAACATGTATTAATATACTGTAGTGATTTCATCATAAGCATCAGCATAAGCAGCCAAACTCTGAATTGCATAAAAAAAATGCACTGTGTCTTGTTTTTGGGGGTGTCATATTTTTGGGGAAACAGGGTATGTGCATTGCTTTATTAGAAATGTATGTTATTCAGCCTAGTGGTTTTTGTTTGTGTTACTGCACTTACATAGATTATCTTACAGGAGTGCTTTCTATGGTTACATTGATCATACCAATTTTGCATTTTATTTAGGTATGCTTTTTTGCGGTTTATACATCTAATTAGTTTTTGGGATTCCTTTTGCCACTTTACCTTATAGTGGTGTTGCCTGTGGTTCCTTCTATTATTTTTTGTCAGTCTGTGATTGTTGTGGCATTGCTGTTATTGTATCTAATATTTGTGACTAGGTATTTTCCTGTATTTTTGTCATTGTCCTAGGGATTTCTAGGGTTGGGTAGGAGGTTCGTGGGTGGTGCCGTCCTTTTTGGGGCAATAGCCATACTTTGGCAGGGTCTTTGTACCCAGGGCACATTAAGGGAAGCTTTTCCTTTGATTTTAAGGGTGCGTTCCGATGGCACAGGACAAATACCGGCTGGTATCTGTACTGTTTTGCGGCCGTCCCCATGGCCGCGGGGGGAGGGGGGGGGGCTTTTCTCCGCGATGAGCGGAGAAAAGCCCTCCCCTTCACATTGGCGACCACAGATTCCGTCCGGAAACCGGACGGAAGATTGTGCTGGCACAATGTTATGCGGCCGGACCACGGGCGGAGAAACTGCCAGACGGAAAACCCATGCAGTGGGGACTGCTGCACGGGTTTTCCATAGAGCACAATTGTGCTCATTTTCAGACGGTTTTTCAGGCGGTCTGAAAAACCGCAAACCAGCTGAAAAACCGGCCGAAACCCGTGCCGTGTGAACATGCCCTAAGGGTATTAATAAAAGTTACTTTTTATAATAGGATTCATGTCTTCTCTATGATTGATTGATTGATTTATTTTGATATTTGTGTCAAATCCTATTCTCTTCTGTATTTGGTGGTTTCCAATCCACATATAAAATTGGTCTCTTGGTGTGCAGCCCTATTTTTCTGGTACTTTATACACAAAGTAGTTGACACAAAGAAGCTCCTAGCCTCAAACAGAAAGTGATTTCCGGCAACTCTCTCGGTTATATGTATGGATTTGCTTTCTCTGTAATTGGTTATCTGCTTTATTTTCTTTAATCATCATTTTGCATTAGGTTGAGTTTACTTTTTGGGGTTTCAGAGCCAATTACCAGTTATTCTTATAACATACAATGGTCACCTTGGAACCAATTAATATTGTATGTTTAGGCCATGTTCACACGGCTTAAAATGGGCCGTATTTTGGTCAGTAATTCCGCGCCGAAGTGCACCAATTACGGGCCGACTACGGCCCATTCATTACGGTAATTCACAGTTCTCATAGAGAACTATGGATTACGTCTCTTTCTAGCGCCGCTAGCAGTGATTGTCTAGGGGCCGGCGAAGTGCCGCCCCCCCGCTCACTCCTCCGCTCCCGCCCCGCCCACGTCCACACGGCGTAATTGCGGGGCGTAATTACGTCCCGCAATTAAGCCATGTGAACATAGCCTTAGGGACCACTGTCGCCCAATTTGGACTAGGTTTGCCCTGTACTTTCAACAGCTCTAATGAACGCGTATCACTGTTGTGGAACCACCCACAGCCTAACCGGGAAGTATGGGTCTGAAGCTGGCTGTTGCTCTGAAACATCATGGTGTGAAAACCCCTTTAGCTTGTGGTTTTCATTGCTATATTTAACTTGGGTGGGTGCTCTGTGGAGTACTTCAAACCTATTGAGGTATAGTCTGTTTTTTTTAGGAGTGTGAAAGCAGCATAATTTTTGCATTACAGCTGCATTCAGAAGTTTTATGTCACCCACTTTAGAGAGTTTTGGTTCTGTGTGAATCTCCAAAAATATGGAAACGAAGACAGTGGACAATTTAAATAGTGAAGAAGCTCAAATAAAGTTCTTCTGATCTGATGTGTCTTAATTAGATCACGTGTTCACAGCCGGTAAAAATGTAGGGGGTAAGGGCGGACAAGGGAGGAAGCAGTGGTAAAGTTGACTCCTATTAGAAAGGAAATGGGAATAGAAAGAAAGGCAGAAGAGCAAGGAAAGGAAAAGAAGGCAAGCCTTAAATTAGGACTATTCAGAAGGAAGGCTCTAGGAGGGCATATGGGAGTATTGACCAGAACTATACAGGTTCTCCTTGAAGGGGCCGAGTGTATGATTCTTATGTCCTCCTGTAAATGTGAATTGGGACCAGCAGAACATTGTTTGACCTAATGTAATGGTATAGCTCTACCCATGGTCATCAGACATTCCTTAAATCGTGCAAAGTCGGTGATTCCCTCCCCTTGGTTGAGCTTGATGGACATGTGTCTTTTTTTCAGCCATACTAACTATGGGCCACGTATGAAAACTGGGTCAAAAACGCTTTGTTGCCCATAACAACCAATCAGAGTGCCCCTTTAATTTCTCCAGAGCCCTATATGAAATGAGAGGGGCGCTCTGGTTGGTTGCTATGGGCAACAAAGTTTTAGACCTAGACAGTTTTCATACATATGGCCCTATGTGTCTGATACTTTTGCACCATTGAGAAACGGTGGCTTGTTGGACTGAGGTATAGAATTCATGCTTTGAACCCATGCAACTAATTCTTAGTTTTGTGTTTACAGAGATGCTAGGGTATATTAAAATGTTATTTACATTTTTTTTCAAGTCCTATTTAGATAAATTAGACCTTCACAGACCTCTCTCTATGAATTCATCCTTAGGAAAGAGGTAGCACTGGGTTCTTGCTTAGAGACCTACTAACATCTACTCTAATTTACTGTACTTTAGGCCCTGTTTCATCACTTTAATTTTGTCACATGTATATTTCGGAATACTATCAGAAAGATATTCAAACATCTACTGCCACATACTCCAATAGGTCAAAAGTACTCTACTAGGGTACGATCCCATCAGGTTACAACCTAACTGTAATACATCCATGGCCCAAGATACCATTGCTCTCATGGTGGAAGAACTTTTCCTCAATGTTGGACTAAAGGACACCTCTTTCGGTCTAAGTCTGTCCAGTCCTCCGTATCAGTGTTAGGATAGAGAATCTAAAAATCTTTCTTAGCTACAACAAATGTATCTTCAACTAAACCAGAAAAGGGCGAACTCTTTAATTGCATCGGGGATTACTTTCAGCCAACATTTTCGGTTGGGAGGCCCCAGAGGCTCATCGGGGGGCGATGTGGCAGAGCAGGGTAAGAAAGGGCGCCCGGGTTAACCCGAATACCTGTACAACCACTGATCACGGTGGAATGATTAGGCCACGCAAAGTGTTGTTTAATGTTGCAGGTTATAGTATAGTATTTGATTTGAATGTGATTCTCTGTTCACTTACCACTATCCAGGTATAAGTAAATTGATAGCTCTTTCGTAATACTGTTCGTGACGTCGGAGAATATACTAGACTGATTCACACAAAGCTCTGGATTGTATCTGATGTCTTCCCCTTCTCTATGTATGAAGCGGAAATACATATCCATAAAGGTAACATCTCTCCTTATGGAGAGCACCAGTTAAGGTGTGTAGTGTTTTGATTGCCTTTAGCCCACTTAAAGCATCTGCATATCACAAGGCATTATGGGAAAGGAGCTGGAAAGCTCACTGCGCACTCTATAGGTTGTAACAAATCCTCAATTTACTTCTGATTCACTGAATCTTTGAGAAGCAAAAGGGAATAATTGTCAAGCCAATATCGCTCATCTACATACGCGTTTCGGGGTTTTGCCCCTCATCAGTGTAGAGCAGAGTGATATTGGCTTGACTGGTGGGAGGCAATGAGTGGCTGAGAGAAGGGGAACATCTCTCCTTATGGAGAGCACCAGTTAAGGTGTGTAGTGTTTTGGCTTGACAACTATTCCTTTTTGCTTCTCAAAGATTCAGTGAATCAGAAGTAAATTGAGGATTTGTTACAACCTATAGAGGGCGCAGTGAACTTCCCAGCTCCTTTCCCATAATGCCTTGTGATACACTTCATAGTGATTTAGTTGTGATGTCATGAATGTTATGTTTAATTAAAATCGAAATAAACACAGTTTAAAAAAAAAAAAAAAAAAAAAAAGTACTCTACTGATAACTGTTTGGTTTATTTTACAGCCGTATAGAATATTTTAGACTAATATGCTTTTCTGTGCCACACAAAGTGTGGCGGCATAAAATAGCCCAAACATAGTGACAAGTAGATCACTTTTGGCCCATGGCAGCCTTTTTTTTGATGGTAGCCTGATGTATACGCGAGGCAGAGAACGTGAACAAGGCCCTACTTTTTAATATGTAGTTCCACTGTTTAGAATGTGAAAGTCATTTAGAGAAGGTTGAACTCTTTTGGAGTACAAGTACATTGAATAGCGTGGTAGAAAATATTACAATGAAAAACCTCAGCATCCAGCGGAGCTGTTCATTAGCTTCACAGTGTGCATCCCTTTGTGTCTTCTAAGACAAACAGTCATTTTCAGATCTGTGTGCGGGGAAACACGGAGCCCTTGCCTACCATCCGCTGGGCATTTCAGATGTCATGGGTAATGCTTTAAATGATCTGTTTCTAACGTTACAGGCTTGTTGCACTTCCCTGGCTCTCCCTTTTGTATGTTTAAGAAAATCGTCTTAAACTTTCCTCAACCTTTATGGTGAATAATCTTAAAATGACAAACTTGAGATAGATTTCATCGTTCTCAGAACCGTTTGTGCTGTAGCATACAGCTTTAAAGCCGTTTATGATGATGGAGAGATTTGGTTTTTTAAAAAATCTATTTTAATGGAGATGTTTAGTATCGAAGGGGTTTTCTCACTGCAAAGATCGGTCCAGTAATTGAAGAGTTTTTTTCCGAATACATTGCTTTAACCCCTTAAGCCCCAGGCCTGAAAAGTAGTTAATGACCAGAACATTTTTTTTTTAGTTTTTGCCTCCTTTTTCGACAGTTGAAACTTTGTTTATTTTTTTCAATGACGCAGTTGGATGAGGCCTCGTTTTATTCGAGACAAGTTGTACTTTATGGGGGGATAGTTTAAGTTCACTTAGAAATTATTGCAGAATTCAAAAAAAAAAAAAAATGTAATTTTTTTTTTTTAAACCATTCAAATTTAACACTTAACGTGTTAGATTAATTCTACAGGTTATTGCGGTCATGTGGATGCCTAATATGTGTAGGGTTTTTTTTTGTGTGTGTAATATATGCACAATTATTTTTTTATTAAATATTTATTTTTATTTTTTTATTCATTTTTTTACTTTTTGTTTTTTTTTATTAATCCCATGAAGAGGAAACTGTTACATTTTTTTTTTTTTAACACTTAGTAATGTATTAGCACATTCATATATGCTAATACATTCTAATCTGTGTCAGTCTGACACAGGCAGTGATCAGGACAGCACACAGTGTGCCCTGGTCACTGGCTTGATACACAGACAGCTCTGGGGCTACTCTAGGTCCCCAGGGATGACTGTGCAGCCGTTCCCCGGGCTCTGTTGGGTCACCAGGTGTTTCGATCACCCGACAGAGCAGGGGAAACCCTTTGATTGCGCTGCAGTGACGCACTGCCGAAATCAAAGGATTAAATCACGGGGTTGCGGAGGTTTCCTCTGCTACCCGATGCTTGCAGGGGATTCTCTGGGATCAGGGCTGTGTAGTACAGCCCCGATAACAGCGCAGCTGCGGCGCCCAGCCGACGCAAACTCCGGTGTCTGCAGCGACGTCTAAAGACGTCGCTGTAGACGAACGACCCGCACCAGCTGACGTCAAAAGTCGGTTGGCGGTCGTTAAGGGGTCATAATCTCCTGCTCTAATGTCCATGCTATTAGAAGAGCTGTGAATGCTGAGCTGATATGTTAATCACTGCTATAGAACCACCCACAGCCTAACCAGGAAGAGACAGGATGCATGTTTTTGGCTCAGTGAAACAGTGTGGTGAGACAACCCCTTTAAAGGTTTTTGAGTATAAATTACACTGGGAAAACAATGCCTAGTACAGAGTCTGAGCGAAAGGTTCATGACATGGGGGTTATAAGAGAGAGACCTTGTTCCCTTCTGCAGTAAGCATAACATGGTGGGTATGTTATAATGAGGTCAGATTAGGTGTTTTCAAGAACTGGGAAATGTAAGCATTCTTACACCTTTTTAAAGCCCTATTCACATCTAATTTTTTTGTTATCATTCACAATACCATGAGAAATGTATCTCGATGAATTTTACAGCGGGGTTGTATAGGGACCATGGAGCTCTGTAGGGCACACGTTGCCTGGTAGACCATGCTATTGTGTTAGATGCAGAAATGGTACAGGCTTGGAAAAGAGGGCATACCTTCACATTTATTGTTGAACAAAAAAATCAAGATTTATTAATATACTGTAGTGGTTTCATCACATACATCAGCATAAGCAGCCAAACTCTGAACTGCATAAAAAAATGCACTATGTGTTCTTTTCGGGGAAACAGAGTATGTAGTCTAATTCAGCCTACGTTTGCCCTATCAATCTCTACCACGGCATCCATCCGGAAAATTTTTCACTGTATCCCAACAGATACCACAATCGGGGATGAAAAATAAGATATTAATGGGGCTAAGCTTCATTTACAGTGGACATTTATTTGGGAAATATGTCAGCCAAATTAGATGTCTTTGACTGGTTTCCCCAAGTATTGGCCAGTAATTGGCCAATGTCCAACAGTTTTTGAAAACTTTGATCTGTCGTGTAATATTTTTTAGCTTTTTTGAGCATGACTTGCTCTTAGGACTACAACCAATATATATGTATTATGCCAATATATATATAAGGGTTTTGTTTAATTTTCCTCCTGCTGTACCTGACAAACAGGGAGAGTAGATTGTGTCTAGTGTTAGAGGTTGTCTCACTACATTGATTTCTTACCTTAGTCCTGTTTTCTTGGTTTCATTTTGAATATGGGGCGTGTTTACTGGCTTCTACTAGGCTGCAGTAGAAGCCAGGTCTGTAGCTATAGCAACCAGTGGTGGCAGCCTATCAGGATAGATGAAACAGGTCTGTAGCTATAGTGACCTGAGGAGCCGATGCAGCCTATACAAGAGGGGATATCTAGGAATAGGTAGGAAAATGTTAAAGGGGTTTTGCCACAAAGTGAGTTCCTTACCTCCTTATTAGCTCAGGGGAGAATATAAACAAATCATGCTGAGTCATGAACGCTGCAGGGCTCAGAGGGAGGGGAGTGAGCAGAGAGTTAGGAAGAAGGGAGCATCTCAAAAGTTTACTCAAATAATAACATTACAACAGTGGATTCTCTATACAGCAGACAGACTCATACACTGCACATTTCTCCCCAGCCCCTTGAAAGATCATTCGTGTTCACGGTCATCAGATAAGAAGTGCAAACACGCAAGCGAGGCCAGATCAGTTTTTGTGAGCTCCTCTGGTTGTATGCATACAGAGACAATCCAGCTCTATTCACCTGTTCAAACAGTCAATGCGGGAGGCACGTATAAGCAGAGAGCTACCTCTGCCAGCAGCCAGAAACAAAGCAACTAATATACAGCGTCCCGTTTTAGATATAGGATGGCAAGCCAGTATAGGTTAAAGCCTAGTGTATATTCTTTATTGTAGTAAGTATAAAAAGTTGTTTCAAAATCAAACAGTGCAACAAACCACTGACCGTACTCCACAGCGTGCAGTCGGATATCCCTCTGGCAGAGACCGACGCGTTTCGGTGACGTGCACCTTATTCCAGGTCTAACTTGCAACGTCCAGTCGCTGATTTAAGTAGCTACTGGGCGTTGTTCAGTGTGCAGATAGGTCTTAACACTTTAAAATCTAAATAGAAATTAAACATAATAAAGGGAATATCCTATTAAGATCACATAGTATATGTACTAATAAGTATAGACGGAATCACTATATCCTGGTGAGTGGCATATAGCAGAGAGATTTTTATTACTAATGGCATAGAATGTCATATTTTATATTTAGCCCTTGCGGTTGCCGAGTGCGTAATGTGAATATCCATTTGGCTTCACAATTGAGTAATTTCTCACATATGTTGCCGCCTCTAGTGTTAGAAGTAACCCTTTCAACCCCAATACAAATAAAGTATTGTATATAACCATTATTTTTTTAAATAAAATGTTTAGGACACTGCGGACATCGGTGTAAGCCATTGCCCCTTCCTGGAGTCAGAAATATGACGTCTAATTCTTGTTTTGAATGTAGTAGATGTGCATCCAACATACTGTACACAACAAGTAACACATGAGATCAAATATATCACATTTTTGGTGTTGCAATTAATGTATTGTCGAATTTTATAACACTTGTTGGTAACAAACGAAGTAAATGTATTTTTGACTTCCATGAAGTTGCAAGTGAGGCACAAACTATGTCCGCAGCGAAAAGAGCCTGAAGTTGTTAACCAAGTTTTATGTAAACGATTTCCTGTACTCAAAAAAAGGCTAGGAGAGACAATAGAACCTATATTAGGAGCTTTTCTAGAGATAAATCTAACCCCCTTGTCCATGATGTTTGCCAAACTGGGGTGTGTATACAGGATAGGAAGATATTTTTTAACAATTTCAACTACCTGTTTATATTGGGAGGAGTACATAGTAGAAAAGGTAATACCCGAGAAGCCCGTCCGATTTTGAATTTTCTACTAATAAGCTATCATGTGTCATGGTATCAACTTTGTTTATGGATCTTTTTAAAAAAATTTCGGAGTATCCTCTTTGTCTCATTTTCTCCAAGACAGCTTGCTGGTGTATATCAAAATTTTTTCGGGAACTTCAATTTCTTTTTGTACGGATTAATTCTCCTGTTGAAATGTTGTCAATGACATGGTGTGGGTGGCAAGATGTCGCATGTAGTATGGAGTTCTGTGATAATGGTTTGGAAAAAGGGACAACTTCTATTGATTTCTCTGGTGTCCCTATCAGCGTGACATCAATGTCTGTATGATGGGACTGGTCTGTAAATTTTATGTTCATCATGTTGTTATTAATGTACTCCAGGACATGCATTATGTCATCCGGAGAGCCCTCCCATATCAGGAGCAGGTCGTCTATATAACGACCATACCACCTGATATGGTAGGCAAAAGGGTTACGATCAGTAAACAAAAATATTTCTTCCCACATACTCGTGTATATGTTTGCGAGGGAGGGCGAAAATTTCACCCCCATAGATGCCCCGCATAATTGAAGAAAATATTGTTGGTCTCCTCTGGTTGTCTAATGTAAACTTTCAGATAACTAAGGGGGGCTGAGCAATGCTGTAGCTCTCACAGGCTTCACTTTTTGTAATCACATATATTTAGAAAAGTGATTACCCATTTTGGAGGATCCCACGTCAACATTACATCGTGGCAAAACCCTTTTAATGGACATATATTGTTTTTGCAAGATCTTTCGCATAAAAAGCAATCCTTGTAGTGAGACAACCCCTTTAATTCTTTGCATTGAATTTTCCCACCTTCCCTTATTTTTGTGCATGCTGAATGAGCTAGGTGTATGTATTTCCTGATCTGCTGTAGCACATGGTTTAAGAGGTACAATTTCTTCTCTTGGATGCTTTGGGAATTCATTTGTTTTTGGAAAGTAGAGGGCGCTTCCATATTGCCGCCGAACTGCTTATTTTAGAAACCGAAGCCGTAGATGAAAATGACAGCTTGCCCCCTCGTCTGTGCCAGTTGGCATATTAAAGAGGGGAAACCGGAACGGGACGGACTTTTGTTCTTGAAGTCCAATGCAGATAATGTGATCTTTTGACAACACAATGAGACTTGCTCCTTCTTGCGTGGCTGAGGACCGCACGCGCTATATTTCATTGTATTATTAGGTGTGTGCTTGTATGCAGATGATTTCTGTTTAAGCTCTACAGCACAGTGCTGCAATCAACAACACAAGGTCAAATGTGGCTTGTATCGCTGGCATCGCTTAATACCGGGGCCACCCACTTCGGGTGTCCTTTTTCTATTCTACATTTAATCTTGTGTACCTTGTAGGGTTAATACCCCGAATGCTCACTTACTCATACTTGGTTGGTGCTGAGCCATGTAACTCTATGCTCCACATATAAAATGCACTCTTCCACTCCCTTCTTATACTACCGTAACTACAAACAAAAACCAACGCAATAGATCAATTAAGAGTGTAAATTTGTTAATTTTATTGACAATTCATTAAAAATCAGACTGAATATACAAAAATTGCAGAGCTGCTAAGTTTCTTTATAGCCATTATGATTGTTCTATTTTAGTTTTATGTATTTTTAAGTTAATAAATGCTTTTTAATGGTATTTTACCGTAATCATATTTTCCTTTTAGTTAGCGCTGGAAAAAGAAGCTCCTTACAACTATATTTTTTTCATGATATAAAATTATATAATCTAAAATAGAGAAATGCATAGTCCCAGACAACGCCCCCAACTGTTGCACAAGTTCAGAAACATAATTAATAAAAGCATCCATATTGAAATATAATCAACATAAAGTAGAAATACTCAACCAAAGATGCAAACAGGACATTCACATGAGACGGTGCATCCCCGACGCACGTTTAGTCTGCACTTCATCAAGGGGTATCGGTGATGAAGCGCAGGTGAAACGTGTGTCGGGGATGCACCGTCTCATGTGAATGTCCTGTGAGTATTTATACTTTCACTATGTATTTATGTTGGTTATACTTCATGGATGCTTTTATTAATTATGTTACTGAATTTGTATTAGACTGTGTCTCCACTGCACAGGATTACGATCGTATTTTTGGCACTTTAAGTTTGTTTAAAAGCACCAAAGATAGTATCGTCCCTGCAGCCCGATAGGCGGCAATAAAAAAGACGAGCTGTAGTCTCCACAGCTCGTCTTTTCTCTGCTCGTCCTCTGGCGCCGGCGTATCATACAACATTTTTTATAATACGCCAGGGCTATTAGTTTTCTTGCCATCTTCCCATACAATACAAAAACAGGAAGCGACCGCGGTTCTTGTACAAAGCGTGACAACACCGCAGTCCTGCATTGGGAAAAAAAAAGGCCGCTTTCGGGCAGTTTTTTGTAAAATGCGGTGTAGGCATAGCCTGATAGTTGGGGGCGTTCTTTGGAGATTTGTATTTATGATGCAATTTTTGTATATTCGGTATGATTTTTAATGCATTGTCAATAAAATTTACAAATTTACATTCTTAATTGATCTATTCCATTGGTTTTGGTTTGTGGGTATGGTTGTTTAAATTGGTCATCCAATGCTTTAATTGTGTTAGATTTCATTATTACGTGCTGACGGATTTTGTGGGATAGGCTCACTTCTTATACTGTCAAGTTTCTTAAATCATGGGTAGAGCGAGAATAAAAGGGGTGTTCTCTCCATGCTATTTCACATAGTCTTGTCTGCACTGCTGGCTTCAGGCTCCCACTTCCTGTTTAAGCTGTGGGCAGGTCTACAGTAGTGACTGATATATCGGCTCTGCTATTCCAAGCTGAGTCTGTTAGAAGAGCATCAGTGATGGAGGGTTCTTAACAGCAGGGCAGAAGGCTACTGAGAACTAAAGGGTTTAAGACACGGCAAACAAGCTCCTGTGCTGCTGATAAGACACATCAGATAGTGATATCACCTTTCTGACCAGGGTTGCTAGAGCAGAAAGAGGTGGTTGGTAACATAGAGAAGCTCGTGTACATAAGCAGGAGATGAGAACTGCTCTAACTATGAAAGGAAGCAAAATCAGAACAGCAATGTATTCTTTATTTACCTCTGCCTACATGTTAAAAGCTAATCAATGAAATGGGAATACCCCTTTAAACCACATTCTATATGTACAATCAAAAAGATAATAAATCTAAAGGAAATGAGTGGCTCATTCCTCATTGATGTTGCTAGTATAAAGTCTGTGGACTCCTTTATCAAAACTGTATAATAGCAAAACTGTCTCGTTGCCCAGAGCAACCAATCAAAGTGCAGTTTTCATTTTTGCTGAGTAGTGTAAAAATGAAAGCAAATCTCTGACTATTTGCTATGGGCAACAAGGTTGAATTTAGTATTAGTTTTTATAAATGAGGCGCTGTGATTCTAAGGAATATCATCTTGTAGTACCCCCTCCTCTTCCCCTCACATATCTGGAAGCTGCAGGTACATTATGATCACATTCTCCAACCTCCTGTGTTTGTGCATTGTCTTCTGACTTTATTGTCTGCATTGTAGTGAACTTGGCTTTTGATCTGAGGCTTTATATTTATTTGCTTTTTTTTTTTGCAGAGATAAGGGCTCAGCTGGTTGAACAACAAAAATGCTTGGAGCAACAAACCGAGATGAGAGTTCAGCTCCTTCAGGACCTCCAGGACTTCTTCCGCAAGAAAGCAGAAATTGAAATGGAATATTCCCGGAATTTGGAAAAACTTGCCGAGAGATTTATGGCCAAGACTAGAAGCACAAAAGATCACCAACAATACAAGTAATCATTGTAGTTTTTAGCTCTTGTGTTCTAAGGGTGTCACTTTCAGAAGCTGCTCATTTTAGCTTTCTGACTTTTTAGTTATATACCTTTTATAACTTGACAGGATGATGCCTATTTGTATTACAGGTAATATGGGCTTGTTCATGCAGAGTTTAAAGCTGGTATTGTGGCTAGATCCTTACCCATTCCTGATATGGTGATTTTTAGCAACAGCTCTTTCATTTTTTATTTTTTCATCCCCAACTACCAAGAGCCACAACTTTTTTTTTTTTTCATCAACACAACCATATGAGGGCTTGTTTTTTTATTAAGTTTTACAATAACAAAAACCTATAATAACAGCTGTGCAATAGATGAGAAACTGTTTGATACACAAAGACAATACAAGGCACCATTTGTACAAAAAAGAAAAATATTAAAGGGGTTTTGCCACAATGTAATGTTGACGTGGGATCCTCCAAAATGGGTATTTAATCACTTTTCTAAATATAAGTGATTAAAAAAATTGCAGCCTGAGAGAGCTACTGGCTGCCTTACCTGCCCTTAGTTACTTAAAAGTTTGCATTAGATACGACCTGACAAGAGCTGCTGGCCGGGCTTGCACAGAGCACACTTCTTATCTGATGAGAGGGAGCTGAAGAAGCTTTCAAGGGTCTGGGGAAAAATATGTTGTCTTTTTTATACAGAATCCACTAGTTGTAGTGTGATTATCTGAGTAGATCCTGCTTTATCTGATGACAGGGAACATGAAGGAGCTTTCAAGAGGCTGAAGGAGCTTTCAAGAGGCTTTGGAGAAAGGTGTTGTCTTTTGTATACAGAATCCACTAGTTGTAGTGTGATTATTTGAGTGAAAATTGCACACGATCCCTTATGCATGGCTCTGTGCTCTGGCAGTCTCTCTCTCAGCTCAGCCTGGCTTGTTTACTTTTGCTTCTTAGCAGATAAGGCACTTCCTGGCAAAACCCCTTTAAGCAGTGACAGTACAGAATAGCACTAATGAAATACTTTGGTATCGTAGTAATAAGGATGAAGCAACAAGACGGCTCCAAAAAAAAAATGATTTGCAGGGTGGAATGAGAGGAAAACATGTGCGAGTTCACTGTGCAGTACAAATAACATAGTAATTTTATTCCGCAGGTCAGTACTTTTCCAGCTGTACCAAATTTATAGGGTTTAATTACATTTTACTACTTTATAAAACTAAATAAAAGTCTATTGTACACCACCGCGCTCCCCTTAAACATAAGCTATCAATTAATGCGTTTACGCCAATTAAGAAATGCAATATGAGAACCCCAGTCCTCTATATAAAATAGTCAGATAACAGATGTGTTTCCTAACCAGAATGTCACCATGAATACTAAAACATATACATTCAAGGCTTACAAAAAAGTATATAGAAAAAAACGTTTCCCACACCTATTCCAAAATAATTGAGGGAATAATGCTGAGCTGCATGACAGAAAATGCACTTCAATAAGTGCCAACAGCAGACTTAGCTGCTGTTATTAAAGGGGTTGTCTCACTACATTGATTCATTACCTCAGTCCTGTTTTCTTGGTTTCACTTTGAATTCAGGGGCATGTTTACTGGCTTCTACCAGGCTGCAGTAGAAGCCAGGTCTGAAGCTATAGCAACCAGCGCTTGGCAACCTATCATGAGAGATTGAACAGATCTGTAGCTATAGTGACCTGAGGAGCTGATGCAGCCGATACAAGAGGGGATATCTAGGAATAGGTAGGACACTGTTAATGGACATATATTGCAAAGTGACTTGTTTTTGCAAGATCTTTAACATAAAA
>JAODAL010010093.1:0-57500 GCA_025379985.1 Phyllomedusa bahiana | reverse complement strand
ATTCTGTCCGCAGCATCCAAGTGGTTTCATAGCTGGGGTTAGAGGTTTCTCTGATGCTGGCTGCTAATAGTGGATGTCCTCAATAATTTACAGGCGGCACCAGCCATGGATAAGGTGGGCTCCTTCTAACAGATCTGCATTCCATCAATAGAAACTTAAACTTGGCATAAATCGATTGTGGATAGGACATTTGAATTTATGGCAGTGTTGTCTAAAACTACACCCTTTACGGACCAACCATGAATGACGAGTTATTCAGAAAATGTTCCAATGTTTAAGCAGCTGGAGCCATGTTGTGATCTGAGTAGCCAGCTTTGCAGATAAGTGAACCACAGGGGACATGAGATATTTAGTTCAATGTATTTATAGTTCTAATTGTTACTTGGGGCCTCCTGGATTCAGATACAAGTTCAACCCTGCAGCTGTTTCGACATGTAGAGGTTTTCAGAGATGCGCCTGAGAGAAGCTGCAACGACTCCAGGGTGCACGGATAATGAGATCTGTGTTAGAATGATTTCAAGTGCTCATGGCTTTCCACTTGTCAACAGATTGTCAGCAGCCAGCTGTTCACCAAATTATAACCTGCATTTGTAACTACTCTACATCCTTGAAGGAACCTCATCAGTATTAGGTGTTCTGCATGAACTCCCGCCTAATACCTGGTTGAAGATCTACCTCCACTCCACCTTACCATTCCTTTGATCCTTGACTGACTTGTATGTCCTTATAAAGCCTTAGAAGGTCTTGCAAGTTTATTTTGTTAAAACATAGTAGCGGTTATCACCTAACTTCTCATTGAGCGCACCCTATGTGCTGGTGCCACTGATTCAGTGATACATTTTCATAAGGAATAATAGAGGAAGAGCACAACACAGCATTATTAGAGAAGATGCTCCAGAATTGCTATTTAATGGAGAGTGCAAGTTTTTAATCTGACATTTAAGGAACGGCCACGGGTCCTCTTTAAAGGGAATCTGTCGCCATTTTTTTTTTTTTTTTACTTATTAAATCAAGCCCCTGATCCATCTCCTTTTCCTCTCAGTCGTTTTTATTTCCTGATTGTAGATTTCTCTATTTGGCCGCCTATATATGATTGTGGGGAAGACATTCTTGCTTGCACTGCTTTAACAGCAGTCAGAAAGATACTTTACAGCAGCTTCATGCACATAGGATTATTAAGACAGATTCTGTCCCATAGATGTCTATAGGAGAGTTTTTACTGTGAAGGGAGGGGGAGCTGTGACATCTCCTCTTGTGACTGGTGGATTCTGTGTTATCTGTACACAATGGTGTCTCCTTTCAGTTTGACCTTGCTTTTACTGATAATGAGCAGACACTGAAAAGCTCTCTAAACAGAAACAGGAAGTGTCAGACTATTATTAGGATTAGTGGCCAAAGTGAAAACTGCAGGACTTAAGGATTATTAAAAAAATACTGAAAGTGATATGGAAAATAAAAAATTTAACCAAAAATTCCTAAAAAATGTTTAACATAAAAATGTGAGTTAAACAATAAGTCGTTTTTTGATGACACATTCCCTTTAAAGGTTTTTTTTTAACCAAGCACTAGCAGTTTAATGTTTTGTGTCTGCTGCTCTCTAGAAGCAGCTATCACATTTATATCTCCTCTGTGGGAACAAGACTCCTTCCAAATTACTAAGACATTGAGAAGAGTGTTTAAAGATCCCATGATTATTTAATGACAGGTACTTTCTCTTGGTGGTCACATTAGCCGGCTGTCTCTAATTGCTCCATGATAGAACTGCTGCCTTTCTGAGTGTGGTAGAAGCAGAGCAAACCATAATGGCTTCAATCCCAGCCTTCACTTTTCCATGCTGGCCTCCTATAGTTTGCCTGATAAACAGATCACCTTTGTTATTGCATGCACCATCATATACTATGTATATATTTCTTGTACAAGTGACAGTGATATGAGAGTGATGAGTGTATGTCAATTACGGAGATTAATGGATATCATAAGCAAGTGTGACAAGTCACCATCGGGACATTAAGGGTTTAGAAGAGGTGACCTTTTGGTGTGAAATTGTTCATCATTTCTGCCATCTCAAAGTTCAGTTTTAAATTCAGAAAAATTGGCTAATTTCTGTAGTGCGATTTTGCTAGCATAGTACCCTGCTGCTTGGAATGGTAATATGCTTTCAGCTCATTCTCATATGGTCATACACGACCATGTTATATTTATTTCTATCTACCCCTATACTCGAGTATAAGCCGATCCGAGTATAAGCCGAGGCACCTACTTTGGCCACAAAAAACTGGGAAAACGTATTGACTCGAGTATAAGCCTACGATGGGAATGCAGCGGCTACTGGTAAATTTTTAAAAATAAAAATGGATACCAGTAAAATTACATAGGCAGTTTAATGTCCCCCATAAACAGGTATAGGTAGGTAAATATTCCCCATAGGCAGGTATATGTCCCCCATAGGCAGTTACATATCCCCCTTAGACAGGTATAGGCAGGTTTTTAAAAAAAAAAAAAAAAACAAGTACTCACCTCTCCCTCGTTGCTCAGACTCCCAAGCACTCTGTAGTCTTGCTGGTGCAGAGGGCATAATGTCATCAGGCAGAGTAATGTCACTCACGCCGCCTGTGCCGGGTACACTCTACAGCCATTCGGAGTCCACTACGGAGCAGGGAGCGCTCGTTCTCTGCTCCGCTGTGGTATCTTCACCTGTATGCGCTCCCAGAGGATTTGCATATTAGGTGAAGAGATCTGGGCCAGGGCAGCGCCCTGACGCTATCGGCTGACTCGGGATTCAGCTATATGCACTCCCTGAGGAGTCGCATACAGCTGAAGTATCCCTGCTGGCAGCACGCGAGCGCCGACAGTGACTCGAGTATAAGCCAAGGACAGATATAAACTCGGCTTATATGCGAGTATATACAGTATATTTAGTTATGTGTTAATTTATGTATTAGTAAAAGTCACATTTGTACTATTATGCACTTGTTTATTTATATGCACTTTATGTAGGTAATTCTTGCTAGATTGTTACACTGTAGGTAAACTTTGCTAACTGGATGTATTCTCTTTTCACAACTAGATATACTGATTGGTGTGTGGTTATCTAAATTCCATAGAAGAATTAGGTATTACATTTACACCTATATCAAGGTGTTAGACCGCTGAGTAGGGGTGACTTTACATCATGAGCATCTTTAACAGTTTTTTCTCCAAGCGTGTAGCCTAGATTTACAAGACATGGTGAAAATGAAAAGGAGATAAGAAAAAGTGGGAATTCAAAAAACCACTTAATAGATATTCTATGCAGTAGCTCATTTTACAAAGTGTCACATTTGGGTTTTGGCATCCTGCAGCCAGATAAAAAGCCCTTTCAACAGGAAAGAGTTGTTCATATCAGGTTTTGAGCCTTTGCCGCTGTTCTATGTCTGAATACTTTTAAAAAGATATTAAAGTAGGTGCTGCAGCGTAGCCATAGGCTTTAATAGGCCAAACATAGTTTTCTTGTGACTGGTCACTTTTATGCTGGTACACGTAGTCTACTACACTATATTATGCCACAAATAAAATGTATAGTCATGTAAACAGACCAAATGTAGTTAAAAGTACACTATATTTAGGATATTAAAGTGTCATCAGAAAATGACCCATTGTTTTAAAGGGGTTTTCTTACTACAAAGATTAGCTTTCAACAGAAAGGGACAGTTAGATGAAGACCTTTTCTAAATACATTGGTCAATAGATTTTACTTTAGTCATGACACAAGACATTTTATGAGCTCTCTGAGTGCACACAGGTAGTTATGGTTACCTGCCTAGCAGACATGTTTGTTATCTGATTAGCTGGAAGCAGGTAGTGAGGTCAACCCACTGAGGGACTAAGCTGCAAGCAAATTAATAGTATCTAACAAGATTAGCTTCACAAAATAAAAGGTACATGTGCTGTGAGGACTGAACACTGCTTTATCTGTAATCTTGTTAAAAGATGACAATCTCCTGCTCTGTTAGAGTAAGGGCATGTCCCCACAGCACGGGTTTGCGGACGGTTTTTCAGACGGTTCGCGGTTTTGCAGACTTTCTGAGAAACCGGCCGCAAACTAGCACAACGGGGCTCCATGGAAAACCCGTGCAGCAGTCCCCACTGCACGGGTTTTCCGCCCGGCAGTTTTTCAAACCGCTGGCAGCCCGAAAAACATTGTGCATGCACTTTCTTCCGCCGTCCGCTTTTCGGACGGAATATGGGAAGGGGGAGGGCTATTCTCCACTCATTGTGAAAAAAAATCGTCCCCCCTCCTCACCCGCGGCCGTGGGGACGGCACACAAACTGGACAAATACCGGTCAGATAAGCCGACTGGTATTTGTCTATTGCTGTGTAAACGGGCCCTTATGGCTAGAAGTTGAATATGCTAATCACTGCTGTACAACCACCGACAGCCCATGGAGACTGATTAAGTGCAAAGCTGCTAAAACTCTGTGAAACAGCGTGGTGAGAAAATAGCTTCAACTCATGTTTTATGTTAGGTTTTTTTTTTTAGAAGTTTTTTTTTTTTTCATATTTTCCAGATTGCGATCGGTATTCTAAAAAAAAATACTGAAATCCTGCGGTTTTCACTTTGGTCACTAGGCCTAATAATAGTCTGACACTTCCTGTCCTGTAGAGAAAACTTTTCAGTAGTTTCCTCCTTATCAGCACAGGCAGGGTTACATTGAAAGGTGTCACCAATGTGTATAGATAACACAGGATCCACCATTCACAATAGGAGATGGTCACAGCTCCCCCTCACCCTGCACACCAACTTCTTCCCAGGTCATGCCTAGAAAACTCTAGTCAATGGGTCTGCTCCTACTCACAGGCTCCTATGTCCATATAGCTGCTGCAAAGCGTCTCTCTCATTGCTGTTACAACCGCTCAGGCAAGATGGCTGCCCGCATAATTCTCCATAAACAACAGAGTTTAAAAATCTACTATCAGAAAATAAAAACGACCAAGAAGAAAAGAACGTGTATCAATATCTTGTTTCAATTCCTAAAAAAAAAAAAAAATTGGCAATGAATTCCCTTTAAAGTCTATGTCTATGTTGAAGGAGCGCCATAGATTGTCTGAATACCTCTTTTTGAAGATCTTTGGATATATACTAGCAGTGGAGAGCTGAAGTGTGGTGTGAACAGACCTTAAGGTTGTGTCTACACAGCTATGTTAAAATACTGTTCAAAATCCGGTGGTATTTTAACTTTGCCGCACCACGGTTATTGGTGCAGTTTTTGCGAAGGAGAAAATGCGGTCGGATTTTGCATTCTCCCCGGCCCTGTACATTGAGGATACAGGAATCCGGGGGAAGAGAGAACATGTTCTACCTCTCGCTGGCGGCTCAGTAGGAAATCCATGCTGTGTAGACTACAGCACGGATTTTCTATTGGGGTCTACACAGCACTAGGTTCAGTCGGATTTTCGGCAGATTCTAAATACTGAATCGGCCGTAAATCTGATCAAAAGCTAGTGCTGTGGAGACATGGCCTAAGTCATCCAGTGCCACACAAAAAGTTAATTTTGTATATCTTGCCCTATTAAAGGGGTTGTCTCACTACATTGATTCATACCTCAGTCCTGTTTTCTTGGTTTCACTTTGAATTAAGGGGCGTGTTTATTGGCTTCTACTAGGCTGCAGTAGAAGCCAGGTCTGTAGCTATAGCGACCAGTGCTGGCAGCCTATCAGGAGAGATCAAACAGGTCTGTAGCTATGGCGACGCCGATAGGACTGAATGCAGAAAACGCGCCAAAACAAACAGGTGTATCTTTGGAAACAGTAGGTCATGCTTAATGGAACAAACAGTTGTAATAGTGAACAGTGTTATTATCAGGGGATCCTTTAGCTTAAAAGCAATCCATGAGGGTAGGAAACAGTAGACCTTTAAGTAAAAGTGACTTCTGAAATCCTTTTTAAAACCCTGTGTAAAACCAGAAAGACCAGTTTTCCAGCCTAAACTCAATAACTATTTGTCTGAAGGCGTTTTAAGTTAATAAGACAAATCTAAGCAGCTGTCCAAACACTGGTTCGAGAACATGACCCAAGTTCCTGCTGATTTGTTCCGCATGACCACAAGGAGTCAAGTTAAAAAGGCTGGAGTCATTTTTGTGGTGTTTTGATTGACCAGTAACTTGAGGGTTGTCCACTCGGTTGTACAGAGAAGGGCAGCATGATCATGGCTTCCTGCAGTCATTTTAGAAGACTTTCTTCCAGGCAGAATATGTGAGGGTGCTTCACTTGTAATGATGCTTGATACAACGCTCCTGTTTCTACAATAGGGGGTCGCCCTTATTTTTGCATTGGATGCCTGTGTCTGTAGCTCTTCACGTGTCCGTTTTATTTCTCTGGTGTGATGGAGCTAGCACATAATCTTGCGTAACACTTTTCATTTCCGCTCCATGTTGTGCCTGTAATAATGTTTTTATAGCATATGGCACATTCTCAGACGTTCTTCACACTTACTACAGTGACAAAACTGTCTATAAAGAAAATCTGTTTCATTTTCTCTGACCAAGAAGAGCTCTTCATGCAGAGCTTGGTACTTACAGTATATGAATACTAACTATACCGTATAAAACATGGAGGGACCTGCTTACTGCCCTGTTCTACCAGACCGGTTTTAGGGTTCACAACATTTGTTGTGTTGTGTGCCTTAGGCTATGTTCACACGGCTTAAAATTGGATGTATTTCAGTCCATAATAAGGCGCCAGAGTGTGAACCCAGCCTTATAAACATATTCTTAGAAAAGTTTTTATAAATTAAAAATATTTGTTTGCAAATGAGTAGAGCAATATGATTTTGGACAATACAAGCAATCAAATAATACCTTGAGAGTTTGTTTTTAAAGGGGATGTGTCATCAAAAAATTACTTATTGTTTATCTCACATTTTTATGTTACTATTATGTAATTTTTGGTTATTTTATTTTTCCAAATCAGTTTCAGTATTTTTTTATTGATTCTTAAGTCCTGCAGTTTTCACTTTGGCCACTAGGCCTAATAATTGTCTGACACTTCCTGTTCTGTAGAGGGAGATTTTCAGTTTCTGCTCATTATTAGTAAAAGCAAGATCAAACTGAAAGGAGACACCAATGTATATAGATAACACAGAATCCACCAGTCACAAGAGGAGAGGTCACAGCTCCCCCTCTCACCTCTCTGCACAGTGATTTATTCCCAGGTCACAGAGCATGACTAGCAATCTCTCCTAGAAGTCTATGGGACAGAATCAGTCTTAAGGCTCCTATGTGCATGAAGCTGCTGTAAAGCATCTCTCTGACTGCTGTTAGAGCAGTGCAAGCAAGAATGTCTTCCCCACAATCATATATAGACGGCCGAATAGATAAATCTATAATCAGGAAATAAAAACGACTGAGAGGAAAATAATATGGATCAGGGGCTTGATTTAATAAGTAAAAATAAAATTGGTGACATATTCCCTTTAAGGATGAAGTTATTTTGGGCCTTTGAAGAGGACCTGTAAAACCTCTTGACATTTCTGGTTTACTAAAAACTTGTGTTCCCCATGAATTAATTCTGGAGCATTTTCCCTTTATAACTCTGTGTTGTGTTGTTCCTTTGTTATTCTTTATAGAAATGTTTCCTTAATCGGTCAGTTAGGTTACCATTCCAGCTTTCAAAAGGGTGTGTTACGACACATATTGACTGTCAGCACTGATTGGAGAATGCTGGAACACACCCCCAACGGTTAACACCCAGTTGACAGATTCAGTAATGTATTTCTAAAAGGAATGGCACAACACAGCGTTATAAGAGATGTTTCAGAAATGTTATTGCACAGGTAACACAAGGATTTGCTAAATCCATGTTTGGAACAACTGCAGTGTTTTTTTTTTTTTTGTTTAACAGTTTCTTTTTGAGAGCCATAACTTTTTTATTTTTCATTTCACATTAACAAAAGGATTTGTCTCACTACAAGGATTGCGTTTTATGTTAAAGATCTTGCAAAAACAAGTCACTTTGCAATATATGTTCATTAACAGTGTCCTACCTATTATTAGATATCTCCTCTTGTATGGGCTGCATCAGCTCCTCAGGTCATTATAGCTACAGACCTGTTGAATCTCTCATGATAGGCTGCCAGCACTAGTTGCTACAGACCTGGCTTCTACTGCAGTCTAGTAGAAGCCAGTAAACACGCCCCTGAATTCAAAATAAAGCCAAGAAAACAGGACTGAGGTCAGATGAATCAATGTAGTGAGACAACCCCTTTAAAGGGTTATTTCACTACACCGATTCATCTCGCCTCAATCCAGCAGACGCATATTCAGTTGAAGAGACCATAGGCGCTCCTACGGCAGCGGCCTGGAGCCCGGCGAGTTTCGGGGCACAGGCAGTTTTATCCAGGGTTTGTGCCCCAGATAAAACTGCCTAGTGACTCCCCTGCTGTTTTCAATAGCAGAGTCCGGCAAGTAAATTTTACTTGTCGTGTTGACGTACCCTTAATATGCACTAACAACTTTGATTCTTCTGGGAAAGTTTTCAGGATTTGTAACATAGTTACTGTGCATTGATTCTTTTAACTCATAATAATATCGATGAGGTCGGACCCAGGTTTTGGGAAATGAGACCTGGCTGTTGGGGCTTGCTCCTTGTTTTAAGGCATTCAGTGAGATTGCGAGCAGGACTCCTCATAGCCAAGTTCTCTACACAGAACTTTGGAAACCATCTTTTATGGATATTGACTTTGGCTGGATAATTTATAACATTTGCATCAACAAATATTAGTAACTTATGAACCAAAGAGTGATTGAGATTGATGGCATCAAGCCGAGCATGTAATGTTAGGTTTTTGCTTTCCAGGCCCTTCCTAGTTCTGAAAATCAGTGGTGCTCTGAGAAGAAACACTGCTCCAATATGATTGACTTGTATGCATCTGTTTGAAGACTATTTTGATAGAATTTCTTCTTAAAGAGCTTTAATCTGTCTTTACATAGGCTCAGAATCAGGACTCAATGGCTGATTTCATACAAGATCATCAATACTTTTCCAGAACTACCTGTTTAGGGGCCTCTTATGTTTGTGAAATTGAGGATAGCATTTCCAGATCTAGTCTAATCAATGTATATAATGAAATACCTGTGACGCATTAAAGGGGTTGTCTCACTACAGACATTGATGGCATATCGCAAGTCTTCCACTTGTTAGAGCCGGAGTTTGCACTGAAGGGTTCCTACAAGGTGTAAGCTTAGCTGTTTTTAGTGATACTCTTGCATACAGTTATACACAGCTTATTCCTAGCTCAATCCTCACGCATATTTCTTAAAATATTGTTGATGGTTTTTCTAACTCTCCATGTTGCAATTAATAGTTTAAAAATCTTAGGGCATGTCCCCACTGTACGGTTTTTCGGCCGGTTTGCAGTTTTTCAGACCGCCTGAAAAACCGGATGAAAATGAGCACAATTGTGCTTCATGGAAAACCCGTGCAGCAGTCCCCACTGCACGAGTTTTCCGTCGGGCGGTTTTGCTACCGGCGGCAAAACATTGAACATGCACAATCTTCCGTCCGGTCTTCAGACGGAATCTGTGCTTCTCAATGGGAGGGGGGAGGGCAAACCGGACGATATTTGTCCTATGCCGTGGGGAGGCGCCCTTATAATGGTTCATTCTTTACCCTGGGGTCGACAGGTTGGGAGTGACTCAGTAATGACTTGGAGCCATACTGACTGCATTGCATCCCCCAGCTGCTGGACGGTGCATGGGGAAGGATTTATAGAGCAAACATGACAATTAAAAGGGTTGTCTCACTACAGCGATTGATCTTCCCTCAGTCCTGTGTTCTCGGTTTCATTTTTTAATTCAGGGGCGTGTTTACTGACTTTTACTGGCCTGCAGTGATGAGCTGCTGAGGACACCAGGTCTGTAGCTATAGCGACCAGTACTGGCAGCCTATAAGGAGAAATCGAACAGGTCTGTAGCTATAGCAACCTGAGGAGCTGATGCAGCCCATACAAGAGGGGATATCTCAGAATAGGTAGGACACTGTTAATGGACACATATTGCAAAGTGACTTGTGTTTGCAAGATCTTTAACCTAAAAAGCAATTCTTGTAGTGAGACAACCCTTTAAAGGTAGTCCCACAGATACTCAGCTGGTTTCAAGTCTGGGGAAATGGGTGTGGGGGAGGAGGGGACTGAGTAGAATTTGAAAGTCTTGGTCATGCTATTCTATCTAATCTCACTCATCTAGTCATGTGACATGTCATGTTATCTTGCTGGAAGATCCCATCACCACATGGAAGACAATCAACATATATGAGTGTGTGATTCGCAAGGCTGGATCCATACCCAAACCAGTTGAGAGTGCCTTCCACATAGATCAGTGGGCTCAGAGAATACCACAAAAACATTCCCCAGACCATAATACCCTAACACTGCTACTAGCAGCTTTAGTTCTTCCAGCAATGGTTGCAGGGTGTTTGCTCTCTGATGTTCCTCATCTGACACGCCAACATCAATCTGTTTCATGAAGGAGAATGTGACTCATTGGAGAAGGCAACTCTCTTACCAATAAGCGGAGGTCCAATTCTGATACAGCAGTAAAAATTGAAGCCTTTTCTAGCAGAAATACAGTGACCATCTGTCTGCTTTGGAGCCCCATACGCTGAACTAGACACACGTCTGTAGCCCCCTGATTTATTTTGGTGATGAGCTGCTCCACTGTGGCATGTCCTTCTGTCCTCATACACCTTCATAGCTGACGTTCACCTCTTATTTTAGTAGCACAGTGGTGCCATGTGTCCACTCACAGAATACTTCCTGCATGTGAACAGTTCACAGTGTGTGCATTTTCAGAAATACTTCCTCCCTTGGCCTGATCGCAAATAATCTTCCCTTTTGCAACTCTGATAAATCACCCACCCACTTTTATCCATGACGGCAACGAGGGATATGTGTGCAGACAGCCTATCACATGTCTTATATCCCTACCAAGCCAGTTTACAACGTGACTTTTTTCATGAGCTACATGCTGCTGACTTAAAAAGTGGTCATGGAGGATGGCTGTATAAACTATCCTTCTAACTCCTCTTTTCCCTTCCGATAAGGTGCAACAACTAAGATAGCTGGAAATGGGTTAAGTTTCATTGTAAACATACCTGGTGTCTGTAGCTCAAACTACCAAGCACCAAATACCTGCCAAACGGTGTGCCGTAAGTCCAGTTCTATTCCTGGAATATATGCATAGAAATGGCTGTGAATAAACCTACAAAAATGGGACATTACTTGCTCAAAAAAACACTCTAAAGGCCATATTCACAGCTCAATGGCTGGACTAGACTGAACCCAGTAGAAGACAACTCTGGCCCATATGCTAATTCGGGAAAAATAAACAGGTGCAGCTAAGTGCTGAGCAGCTGCTCACATACCCCACTACTCTGGAAACAATTAGATGTTAAAAAACTGCACATTAACTTAAAGGGGTTGTCTCGCTACAAAGATTAGCTTTCAACATGTAGAGAACACTTAATGAAGACGTTTTCCACAGGGCTGTGGAGTCGGCAAGTTGAAGCCCCGACTCCGACTCCTCAATTTCCCAAACCTCTGACTCCTGACTCCCTCCTACACGGCGCATGTTTAAGTGATAACTTTACTGTAGCAAAATGGTAACATAAGGCTGATTATCACCTTATGATACAATAATCAAGCTATTTAGGTAGAACAGACAATGATAAGCAAAAGAGTAACAATGTTTTGATCTTTTAAACACTTCTGGGTAGAGATGAAGAAAAAGCTGTATTTGTATCCAAGTCCAGTCTGCACCAACAGTGGGAATGTGTAGAAGAGACCTGGGATCAGATTTTGGTCAAGATGTGCTTGAATCTGATCCAGAGCCCAGAAGGATCCAGGCAGTATTGAAAACCAAAGGTGGATTTCCCAAATACTAACAAAATAATAAAAATTAATCAACTGGCTCACTGATAGAAAACAAAGGGTGGTAATTAACGGTACATACTCTGACTGGATCGCTGTTACTAGTGGGGTACCACAAGGGTCAGTATTGGGCCCTATCCTCTTCAACATTTTCATTAATGATCTTACACATGCTTGCACAGTAGAATATCGATATTTGCAGACAATACTAATCTCTGTAAAGTAATCAACACAATAGAGGATAATGTGTTATTATAAAGGGATCTGGATAAGTTGGAGGCTTGGGCAGAGAAATGGCAGATGAGGTTTAACACAGATAAATGCAAGGTTATGCACATGGGGAGGAAAAATCCATTACATGACTACATGTTAAATGGAAAAAGGCTGGGTAAAAGTGACATGGAGAAGGACTTGGGAATCCTGGTGGACAGTAAACTTAATTGTAGCAGCCAGTGTCAGATAGCAGCTGCCAAGGCAAATAGGATCATGGGGTGCATTAAAAGGGCATAGAGGCACATGATGAGAACATTATTCTCCCATTATACAAGTCACTGGTTAGACCACACATGGAATATTGTGTACAGTTTTGGGCACCAGTGCACAGGAAAGACATTGTAGAGCTTGAACAGGTACAAAGGCGGGCAACAAAAGTAATAAAAGAAGTGGATAGACTGCAATACCCAGAAAGATTAGCAAGATTAGGGTTATTTAGTTTAGAGAAAATATGGCTTCGGGGGGACATAATAAATATGTTTAAATACATCATATAGAGATCTCTCCCAAGATCTATTTATAACCAGGACTGTATCTAGAACAAGGGGGCATCCTCTACATCTTGAGGAACGAAAGTTTCTACATAAACATAGAAAGGGATTCTTTACTGTAAGAGCAGTGAGACTGTGGAACTCTCTGCCAGAGGAACTTGTCATGGTGAATTCACTGACAGAGTTCAAAAAGGGTTTGGATGCATTTCTGGAGCGTAATAATATAACAAGTTATAGTGACTAGGATTCTGGAGAGGGGTCATTGATCCAGGGATTTTTCTGATTGCCAGATTGGAGTCGGGAAGGAATTTTCCCTAAAAATGAGGACAATTGGCTTCTAACTCATTGGGGTTTTTTGCCTTCCTCTGGATCAACACCTTAGCACAACAGGCTGAACTGGATGGACATTTCGTCTTTTTTCGGCCTTACAAACTATGAAACTATGAAACATTTTGATTTTTAGGAGCAAAACAGTAACAATGCAGTTACAGGAAAGAATCTGCAGAACTAAGCAGATGCTAAATAGTTGCAAGTCAAATTTATGTTTAAGATGTAAGATGACTGTATATAAAATTACAGTAGCCTCATGTACAAAGCTGTAGTGGATGGTGAGCTATGGAGTCTGAAAGTCTCAAGTTCAAAACAATGTTACCATTTTGCTTGTCAGTGTAAAATATATTTATTGGATATGACTTTAGAACACAAAAAAATTGTAAATATGCAAAACACTGCAGGAACATTTGTGGAATCTGAATTTGTTATGAGAAATAGCATTGCCTCCATCAGATCCTGCATACATGACTTCACATCTGATCTCATTATTTCCAGGCTAGAGAACACCCTCCCTACACTAACTTGGGTTGGGTGCAAATCGGTGACCACAGGGACAATATCTCTAACAATGTCGGGGTATAAGGAATTGCCTCAGCCACAGTCAGTTTTGATGAATGGTTGAACTCTTCTACTTCTTTGAAAGCAGGAGAAAAATTTTGCTGAAATTTGTTTGCCATGGGAGCAGAATCTTTTCCCCTGGGGCAGCGCTTTGCCTGCTCTGTGTCATCAATTACACTCCTCATGTGATAAGGCTGAAGATATTGGAGTGGTAACACCGGCGGGACCCAATTCCTCTTGCTCTTTGCACTGCATCAAACAAACTGGACCAACTTATATATTTTGGGAGTTGGAGTCGGTCCATTTTATGACGACTCCTGCAAAATAGGCTCCGACTCCACAGCCCTGGTTTATCAAATGTATTGCTTTGTTAATTTTTTTGTTGTTGTGGAGCTACAGATTATTTTATCACCTTTCTGGTTTCTCTAGTGACTGACCTGTTTGCTTTTTCTCCCCTGCTGTTTGTCTTATCTGATAGCAGGGAGTGACTTCATCACACAGGTCTCAGCACAGAACTGCCAGCAGCCTGAGAGCTTGTGTGTTATCTGATCTTTCAGACAAAAGACACTAATAACTACTGTTTACTTTAGCTCTCAAGGTTCTCTGGACCTGAATTGTTTAGACTAATTAGCAGAAGCCTGAATACACTGAGTTCATATGCTAATTACAGACAGGTTGACCAGGAAGTGACAGGATGCATGAATGATAGAATGCTCCTGGCTCTTTGAAATAGTGAGATGAGACAACCCCTTTAATGCAAGTGGTCCAAAGGTTTGGAAATCCAGCACGACCCCGTAGTGTGTAGTATAAAAACATGAACAAAGTGTATTGTACCTAGTATCTCTGTATCACCACTCTTTGCCGCTGGGATCATGTGCGCATTGATTTTTTGCTTTTAATCGTTGATACTTCAATAAATTTGTGCATGTTTTTATACTACACACTACGGGGTCGTGCTGGATTTCCAAACCTTTGGACCACTTGCATTTTCCATGCTGCTGGCTTGGGCAGACTTCCGGGCATAGTGCACACTTGGACGGAGCTGGCTTCACTACATCCGTTTATGTGACAACCCCTTTAATACCTGTTCACACCAGCGTGCAGAAAAGCCACAGTATAATACATGGGGAGATTGCACAAATGCAAAAATACCAATAAGACAGCCACTCACATGCCCTCCATGCATGACGGGGGGTGGTTACTGGTACTACAATTGCATATAAATAAGGCGACACAGAAGGGTGCTATAAATACAGATACGTGTAGTGCACCATGCTGGCTTACAACCTATTAGTGACACCCATATTATAAGATTAGGTACCCTCCGCTCCCCAGCATTCTTGGGCGGATAAAAAAATGACATACTGGAAAAATGGGAAATATGAGGGGTTAGTGGTACAGGGACCCCGGTACACATGCTCGCAACCGGTGTCAACGGTCCTCATGTCTGGCGAGTCCCTACACTATCAATTTACAGACAAAACCTCAGAGAATCCCAGAATTCGGTCTAGTGCCGGATTTCCAGTTTACGTTCATACAGGTGTATTCTCTAGTATCTGGATGTAAAGCTTAAAACCCTTGATTGACTTTCACATATCCTGTTTGCTAATTCTGTACAATTCTTCTTCATAGGAAGGACCAGAATTTGCTGTCCCCTGTAAATTGCTGGTATTTACTTTTGAACCAAGTGAGAAGAGAAAGCAAAGATCACGCAACGCTGAGCGATATTTACTTAAACAACGTGATCATGCGCTTCATGCAGATAAGCGAAGACTCCACCAGGATGTTCAAAAAGGTATGTACTGCGTTCAGTTCAGCATCCTTCTGTGCATGTGCGCAGCCTTATGTAATGGACAGCTGTCACGATGGTCTGGAGCATTCTGCTACATTTTCACTGTCCAGTGGTGTGGTTTAGTTTTTATTAGGTACTTTTAAAAAGGGTTTTCTAAAAGTTATGCTGCAACCAATCACTGACCTCTGTGGTCACATGCGGTACATGGAGGCAAGTGATTGCTGAGGCCAGAGATTGGTTGCAGCATCATGTGATCCATTGATGTGACATTATCAATGAGAGATCAGGGGCTGGGGAACACTGGAGCCGTGGAAGCCATGAAACAGTGATGATGGGAGAGGTAAGTATGGGGTCATTTTTTATTTTAACACAATGGGAGGTGGTAGGGAGGTTTTTATAAGTCTTGGAAAACCCCTTTAAATTAGACCGTAATGACTTGTGAAACTTGCTTATTTTTCAGCATCCATGGAGTGTTCAATTTGAGTGTTACCCATCACGTTTGGGGTATGTTCACACGGCTTATTTAACCCTGTATTTTGGCGAATTATACGAGGCGAAATGCGTGACGCAATAATGGTAATTCATAGCTCTCATGCGTCCCCCCCCCCGCGTGTACAGGATGATCGTATGCTACGCACAGGGGAAGAATTGACAAGTCATTTGGTAGCAGCGATTACGCGCCGCTGACAATGCATGTTTATGGGGCCAGCGCGTGCTTCCAAAACACCCGCTGTATATGTGCCGCAATAAGCCATGTGAACATAGCCTTACTGATATAAGCCATGTGAGCATAGCCTTACTGATATAAGCCATGTGAGCATAGCCTTACTGATATAAGCCATGTGAGCATAGCCTTACTGATATAAGCCATGTGAACATAGCCTTACTGATATAAGCCATGTGAGCATAGCCTTACTGATATAAGCCATGTGAACATAGCCTTACTGATATAAGCCATGTGAACATAGCCTTACTGATATAAGCCATGTGAACATAGCCTTACTGATATAAGCCATGTGAGCATAGCCTTACTGATATAACCATGTGAACATAGCCTTACTGATATAAGCCATGTGAACATAGCCTTACTGATATAAGCCATGTGAACATAGCCTTACTGATGTAAGCCATGTGAGCATAGCGTTATGATATAGCCATGTGAGCATAGCCTTACTGATATAAGCCATGTGAGCATAGCCTTACTGATATAAGCCATGTGACATAGCCTTACTGATATAAGCCATGTGAGCATAGCCTTACTGATATAAGCCATGTGAGCATAGCCTTACTGATATAAGCCATGTGATCATAGCCTTACTGATATAAGCCATGTGAGCATAGCCTTACTGATATAAGCCATGTGAGCATAGCCTTACTGATATAAGCCATGTGAGCATAGCCTTACTGATATAAGCCATGTGAGCATAGCCTTACTGATATAAGCCATGTGAGCATAGCCTTACTGATATAAGCCATGTGTGAGTCATAGCCTTACTGATATAAGCCATGTGACCATAGCCTTACTGATATAAGCCATGTGAGCATAGCCTTACTGATGTAAGCCATGTGAGCATAGCCTTACTGATGTAAGCCATGTGAGCATAGCCTTACTGATGTAAGCCATGTGAGCATAGCCTTACTGATGTAAGCCATGTGAGCATAGCCTTACTCATCGTCAGCCCTGAGTGTGTGATCCCATTAGGGGTCAGTCAGCTGTCGGCTGCTAAATTTCATATTCAAAGCTGGCTGGACAAAGGCTAATGAATGTTCCTAGTGGCTTTTTTGATGCGTATACACGGACAACATTCAGGAGAATCTAGATAGTTTTTTTAAAAACCAAACATAACAAAGATTTTGCTAATTTAATCATTATATAATTATATATTACATTGTACAGACATTTTGATAACTTTCATTTTTTTCAATGCAAAATAATCAAACACAAGAAAGAACCATCTTCTCTTTCTCCAGAAGAGGATTTGTCTTTATTTTTTTATAATGGCATAGAATGGGATTCACTGGACCACATGGGATTCGATTCTCTTATCACCGAAATACAATGTGTTTCTTCTAAAATAACACACACCAGCTTTTTGTATTCAACAAATAACACGTTACAGTGATAATGGTCTGTAAATGGACAATCCGCCTGATGGAAATCTGACAGTCACCATTATCACCATTCTTTGGTGTGTATTGCTTCAGAAAAGACCCTACCATGGGAAATAGGATGACGTGCGTGATATTTTCCTGTAAAAATGATTCCCAACCTAGATTATCCCTGTGAAGTCTGGGGACTCTGTTTATAGAACGGTCATTTAGAAATTTGTGGGGTTTGTTTTTTATCTGGAGAGTTCCTATCTTTTCTAATAGTAAGAGTCATACAGGCAGTCCCCGGGTTACGAACGGGACTATTGGTTTGTTCTTAAGTTGAATTTGTATGCAAGTCGGAACAGGTAGATTTATTAAATGTAACTCCAGCACATAAGGTTTTTTTTTGTTTGTTTTTTTTACATTTTGTATAGTGCAGGGAAGGGTTTTTACATTTGTGTTGCTGTCTGTGCCCCTGTTAACAATATTTCACCTCATTTTCACCTCATATGCTGCTGTGGCATGCTGGAACTTGTCGTTCCACATCTACCATCTTCTGTGGAACATGGAACTACAAGTGCCAGCATTCCCCTTAAATCTCCGTTTGTAACCAGGGGAAAGATGTAAGTTAGAACGGGGTAAGTTGGGGACTGCCTGTAGTTGCTAAAGTTGGTTTCTCTGTACAACTTGTCCAAAAATCATAAGTGGCCAGTGTGTTTTCTGGGCAAATCAGAAAACTAAGATGAACCATAGAGATTAGTATTAAATGTCTGAAGCTCTGAATAGTAATATAAACACATTGGCAGCATTTTCCGTGAATTGTTTAAACCTCAACGGCTCATAATTACAATCACAATAATTATCAAAAAACCAGTTTGTGGTTTTATTTTTGCGAAAAGTGTAATTCAACTTTTTTTTTTTTTTTTTTTTTTAAACAATCTATGCATGAATTTATGGATGATTGGATCTAGAACCGTTGGCCTGCATGTCTCTAAGTACATCTAATCAGAAAGTTTTCTGGAGTGAGGGCAACATTGTCACATTGCACCATTCTAAGGCTATGTTCACACGGCATAAATGGCCGTAATTACGGCTGGTGATTTGGGAGACATGCTGATCAGCACATAGTCTCCCGCGATGCGGGGGGAGGGGAGGGCTTTACTCCCGCGATGCGGGGGGGCGCTCTATGCCGGCCCCGTAGACACGCAAGTAATTGACATGTCACTTATCTCCCCGCACGTACAATACGATCGTATTGTACGAGCAGGGAGAAGAGGCGTAATCATAACTTCGGCGTCTCGCTCGTATTAGAGCGCAAATATGACGCAAAATGCGCGCCGAAATTTGCCCGTGTGAACATACCCTTAGGGTTTCAGTAAAACTTGAAAGGGTATGCGTATCTGAGCCGTTTACAGCATAGCGCCTGTATGCAATTGCTGGTAGTTGGGGTTCAATGTGTGGCACTTCTAACATTTGAAAGATTAAAGGGGTTTTCTCACCGTGTTGTTTCACAGACCCACAGGCAGCTTCATACTCGCACTTCCTGGTCAGGCTGTAGGTGGTTGTATAGCTGTGATTGGCATATCAGCTCTGCTATTCCTAAACGTAACCTGACTGCAGGAGATTTATAATCTATTGTGCACAAGGCTATAGAGCTCTAAGGCCTGGTCTACACTGCATTGGACAAAAAGCTCACTGAAAGGCAAATCCTAAAACCGTTCATAAAACAGAATTTTCTGTCCAGTGCATGTCAAAAATTTCTCAAACGGCCATGTTCTGCATTTTTGCTCGTTTTTTAGCAAACGAAAAACGAATGTTTTTGTGTGCTGTGTAGGCATAGACTTGTATAGTAAAAACGTCCTGTTGTCTCCACAGAGCGTTTTTTTATTCATTTTTTTACAGCTTGTTTCATTTGCTGGTTGTTTTTTTAAACCTGTTGCAAATAACGACTGAGCAAGGCAGAAAATTTACTATTGGAGTCTATGTAAAGCACCGGATGGTTTCTGCAAAAAAAAAAAAAAAAAAAAAAAAAGGAAAATGTCACAAAAAGCTGACGTTTTTTTCAGCAGCTTTTGGCAGGCAGTGGACAAAAACACCCGTTTTATTAAAGTTTTAGGATTTGGTTTTCAGGTCGTGTGTTTTCAACCGCCGTGTAGACCTAGCCTTAGTCTTGCATTTCTATTTCAGGTCTGCACTAAGCATGAAACAGTGAACATTTTGCCTGGATCCTTTCAGAGCGGTGTCTATCTAAATGATTGGGACACAGAAAAGCATGTCTGTGTCCCAGTGGTTAGGCGTCATATAGGATAGCATCTTGGGCTACAGCTTGTACACTCCCTGCTAAAAAGGTTTGAAACAGTTGGCACCTGCATTACACAATCCTAGAGAAGGTAAGCGGGGATGTTGTATAGTATATACCGTAGTAGTAGTTCATCCACTAAATTGGATTTTTGGGAGTCTCACTGTATGTCGAGTTCTTTCTGTGAGCGGCTCTTCATTGTCTGTTTGGTGGTGTACTCTACTGTTCTCATCTTTTAGAAGAGTTTATGATGAAGGCCATCATATTGCTTAAACAAGATGCCAATGGGGAATCCTTTATTAGACAACGACGGCTGCTGCACTGCATACAGTGTAGTAGTAGCTCATTGCACTAGGCTGCATTGTGTTAGCACAGTAGATATTTCAGGTTTAAATGGGTATTCCGAGTTCATTGATTAGCTTAAAATATGTAGGCAAAGGAAAATTATTACTATTACCAAATACATTGCTGTTCTGAGTTTGCTTTCTTTCAGAGTTAGAGCCGTTCTTATCTTCTCCTTGTGTACACAAGCTTCTCTAGTTTACTGACCATATCTCTGCTCCAGCAGCAGTGGCCAGGATGGTGACATCACACTCCCTGCTGTTTTAGGGTATGTTCACTCGATGTATTGCAGCGCTACAGATGTGCATTACTCGCGCCGCATATTCAACGCAAATAATTGACATGTCACTTATCTCCCCGCACGTACAATACGATAGTATTGTATGCGTGGGGAGAGGAGGCGTAATCCATAGTTTTCTATGAGAGTTATGGTTTACCATAATTATGGGGCACATTTCCCCACGTATTAAGTGCAGTATGCCGCAAAATAAGCCGTGTGAACATACCCTTATCAGCAGCACAGGAGCATGTTTGTTTCTTACTGACAGACTTTAACCCTTTAGCTTTCTGCCCTCCTATTAAAACTTATCCATTATCAATGCCAGACTCAGGAAGGAATAGCAGAGCTGACCTGTCGGTCACAGGTAAATAAAGACTATTACCAAATACACTGCTGTTCTGAGTATATTTCCTTTCAGAGTTAGAGCAGTTCTTATTTCCTCCTTTTGTACACATGCTTCCCTAGTTTACTGACGGGATCTCTCTTCTCTAGCAGCAGTGGTGGTGAGGTCACCTTTCTGCTGTGTCTTATCAGCAGTACGGGGACTTGTTTGTTTCTTATTGACAAGTTTTAACCCTTTAGAGCTCTTTAGCCTTCTGCTCTGCTATTAAAACCTCTTCAGAGCTGACATGTCAGTCACTGCTATGGAACCACTCACCTCCTGAACAGGAAGTTAGTCTGATGCTGGCCGTGAAGAGCAGGTTCTGTTATAGCATGGTTTTAACAGTGTCCGTAAATCATGTGGAAGTCATTAGGTTGTTCTTACACCTACAGACTTGATTTCACAGTTTCTTGAAAATGGGCTCCTTCAGATGAATCTTCAAGACCTTTAGGATATGTTTTTTGGGGCGCATTTCGCCATGTATTTGCGCTCTAATACGGATGAGATGCGCCCCATAATTACGGAAATCCATCGTTCTCATAGAGAACGATGGATTACGCCTCCTCTCCCCGCTCGTACAATACCACACGGGGAGATAAGTAAAATATCAATTACTTGCGGCGAATATGCGCCACGAGTAATATATGTCTTTGGGGCCGGCGGGCTTCCAAAAACACCCCTGTAATTGCGGCCGTACTATACGCGCCGCAATTACGCCGTGTGAACATACCCTTAAAGAGGGCCTAGGGCCTTTCTGACTGTTTGTGTTTCCTGTGAAACACCAATTCTGGAGAATCTTCTCTTATCTCTGTGTTGTGCTAATCTTCTATTCTACCTTCTAGAAATGTATTACTGAATCTGTCAGCTGGGTGTTACCAACTGGGGGATGACCAATCATGGCCTCATTGTCCAATCAGTGCAGGGACACACCCCAACTACTACTACACCCATCTGACGGATTCAGTAATACATTTGTAGAAGGAATAACATAGGACCTGCACCGCACAGAGTTACAAGAGCATATGCTCCAGAATGATTTCTTTGAGAACACGAGTATTTGCTAAAACAGACATATCAGGAGATGTCACAAGTCCTCTTTAAATTGGATTAAAAGTTCAAATCAAATAAGCCATGTCCCTGAATTTTGCATCTTCCTGTTTATTTCTTTTGGTTCCATTAGCAGTTTCTAATTGAAATGCTGAAGTAAACTCCTTTTGAGCAGATTAGCTTGTTTCTTTTCATTATCACACAAGCTACGACAGGCATTCAGATGAGCACTGCAATGCACCCTCCAGGCTCAAACTAAGGGGTTTCTAAGGTACTCGGCCTTCTTGGAATTTTTCCTTTTCCTTCCAGCGTCTTGTTTGCATCTGTCATCTCTTCCTATTGATGATGTGAAAGCCTGTGCTCATTGGAACACTGTGCTCTACTTACTTCTAATAGGACTCCTCCAGCCAGTTTACACTCTGAATGAATCGTTTTCTGTGCCCAGTGTTGCATGGAGCGCAGGAAATTGTAAGGATGTGCCCCCAAAATAGAATTCACTAAAGCATGCTGTGCTTAGTTGTTACAGAGGTTTTCTCACCATGCAATTTCACAGAGCCACAGCCAGCTTTAGCATCACACATGCTGTTCAGACTGTGGGTGGGTCTATAGCAGTGTTCTGTACCTAGCTATTCCTGCTACACATATATATATATATATATATCTTGCACTCATATAAGTGTATTACAAGCTCTAAAGGGTGTTTACTTAGCTAAATGACAAGCTTTCAAAGTCCAGAGCTAGAGCTAAAACTCAGCAGGAGGTGACCTACCTTACATCACAGGTGTCAAACTGCCGGCCCTCCAGCTGTTGGGAAACTACAACTCCCATCATGCATTTGTATAATCTAGAACAGTTGGCATGATGGGAGTTGTAGTTTCCCAACAGCTGGAGGGCCGGCAGTTTGACACCCCTGCCTTAGATGGACGTAGTGACTGACGGCAGCTTAGATCAGGCATCCTCAAGCTGCGGCCCTTCAGCTGTTGGGAAACTAAAACTCCCATCATGCATTTATATAATCTAGAACAGTGGGAATGATGGGGGTTGTAGTTTCCCAACAGCTGGAGGGCCGGCAGTTTGACACCCCTGCCTTAGTTGGACGTAGTGACTGACGGCAGCTTAGAGCAGGCATCCTCAAGCTGCGGCCCTTCAGCTGTTGGGAAACTACAACTCCCATCATGCATTTATATAATCTAGAACAGTGGGAATGATGGGAGTTGTAGTTTCCCAACAGCTGAAGGGCCGCAGTTTGAGGATGCCTGGCTTAGAGCAATGAGCGATAAAAACGAGCAGGGAGAGAGGTGTCAGGAGAGATGGTTGTAACCAGAGAAACAAATGAGCTATAAGAGGAGATAAAATCTTCTTTATATCATGACAACAACAAAAATCAACAAAGCAATGTATTTGGGAATAGTCTTCATTTACGTTTTTCTGCATGTTAAAGCTAATCATTGCAGTGACAAAACTCTTTCAAATGCACGAATTCCAGCTGAGCCCCCCCTCCCCCTTGCTGTGATATTTTCTTTACTGCCATTCACTACTGACATTTTAACCTCCAAATTTATATGACTTGATATTATTGGAAAAGGCACAATCATTATTGTTAGCTACTTCATGGTGTTTTAGGCTATAATAACCTAACACATTTTAAGCCGTTTCTTTTGAGCATTAAAGGGGTTGTCTCGCTACAAGGATTGCTTTTTATGTTAAAGATGCTGCAAAAACAAGTCACTTTGCAATATGTGTCCATTAACAGTGTCCTACCTATTCTGAGATATCCCCTCTTGTATGGGCTGCATCAGCTCCTCAGGTCGCTATAGCTACAAACCTGTTTGATATAGCCTGGTAGGCTGCCAGCACTGGTTGCTATAGCTACAGACCTGGCTTCTACTGCAGCCTAGTAGTGAAACCAAGAAAACAGGACTGAGGTAAGATGAATCAATGTAGTGAGACAACCCCTTTAATGCTTTTGTTCATAATGAGGCAATTTTCTTTTATATACATTTTTATAATACCTATACTGCTGATTATATAAAAAAGCAGAAGTATGTATGGGAATATCTGTTGCCATCTTTTCGGGAATGTAATAGACTGTATATTTATATTCCCTGTAACATCTCATGCCACCGGCAATGCCAGCCACCACCATTAGCTTTACATGTGCAATAATAGTCTTTATGACATATGCAGTATAGCTACATATACTACGTAACTCATGAAGGAAATCATGTGTCTGATGGGTATGTAAGGTGTGCAACAGGCTGTCTGCATACATACCCCTCAGTGCTGCCATGAGTCAGAGCCGATTTGTCACAGTTGCAGAAAGGGATGATTTTTTTGCCCTTCAGGCCAAAGGTGGCTGTATTTCTGAAACTGTACTGTTTGTGAACTGTTCACTTGCTGCTGAAAGTGTATTGTGAGTGGAGTAATATGTTTGGGGCTCTGAAACAACAGGATGGTCACTACACCTCTGCTAACAAAGTTACATCGGGAGAAAAGGCTTTCATGACATTACTGGATTTGGACCTCCACTGATGGCTAAGGATTGCCTTCTCCAATGAGTCATGTTTTCTGCATCATTATATGGATGGACATCGGTGTGTCAGGCAAGAAACGGAAGGGACCAAACACCCTGCAAACAATGCTGGAAGAACACAAGCTGGTGGTGGCAGTGTTCAGGTGTGGGAAATGTTTTGTGGCTTCCTCTAGGCCCACTCATCCATATGGAAGGCTTACTCAGCCAATTTGAGTATAAATCCATTCTTACAGATCACATACATCCAAAAATGATGAATGTCTGTCTGTCTTTGGGGCAAATGGGATCATCCAGCAAGATAATGCAACATGTTACACAGTTAGAGATTTCTGACATTGGTTGGAAGAGCATGACCAAGGCTTCCAAGTACAATCCTGGTCTCCTATTCAGACTTAAACCCAATTGAGCATTTGTAGACCACCTTGTGTTTGCTCTATAGCTCTTTCCCCATGCACCTTTCAGCTGTTGTGGGATGCAGTCAGCCTGGCTGTAGATACCTGCCACAACCTACCAGGATCTTATTGAGTCACTCCTAACCTATTTTTACTACTGTCGGTGCTGCACATGGAGGTTACTATAGATATTATATGGTGGTCATAATAATGTGACTCGGCTGTGTATAATGATGATATGGAGACTAAAAAATCTCCCAGCTTTGTTTGTGCGGTGTCCAAATTATAAATTTGTATGTAGACGTCGAAAGAACAAGAGACCGTTCCAAAATGTCGGTACGTTATATAGAATGCATAAACACATCAGCTATTCTACAAAGCACAGTATAGTTACAGGTATATCAAGGCCGGCCTATATCTTCTTTCCAGCCTGGAAAATAAAATTAGGCAGGGTGACAATCAACAGGTTCCCCCTCAAATTAAACATTGTTCCTAATGAGTGTATTGAACATTTGTCTGAGCATAACTCTATACACTAGGATATGTGTGTTGTACAGTACAATATCTATGAGGAAAGCAGCGCTTGGGCTTGTTCACATGGAGTTTTAACTCCGTGTTAGATCTGCTTTTTAGATCCGTCTCGGACCCAGAGACGGATCTAAACAATTAGCAGTGAGATTATCACAGCGGGCAATGAGGAACAAGCAGCGGCGTTCACATGAGAGATCGCCACTGCGTGTTCCCCGGCTCCATCTCCAGCAATTCTCTCAAAGACGGAGCCGACAGGCAGGAGGGGAACACGTAGCGGCGATCTCTCATGTGAATGCCACTGCATCTTCCTCATTGCCCGCTGTGATAATCTCACTGCTAATTGTTAGATCCGTCTCTGGGTGCGTCCTGTCGGTCCCCGAGACGCATCTAAAAAGCGGATGTAACACGGAGTTAAAACGCCGTGTGAACAACCCCTTTGATGTGCCATCCCAGTATCTCCCGTGACAGTACCTGCGAGTGGACATCAAAACTTGGCCAAATGATTAGGATTCCTGTTTGGGCTGCTCTTCTGTAAGGTGCTGTTTTGTAATGGACTAGGAGAGCTGTGATATCCAGTTATATTTTCTAGAGTAACTAATGTAACACATTCGTTCTGCATTTTATAGTTGACTTTCATGTAACATTTGATGGCAGCAAAAGCAGTTAAAACTCCATGATAAACGCACAAAAACTCTGTGTAAGTCATGCACTAAAGTAACAGCGGGGTTTTACATCATTTTGCTTTTTCAGTAAAACTAGGGCTGCATTTACCCATGGTAATAGGTCTTACTGAAAAGCTATTTCCCTATAACTTTGTTTATCCTGGGCTTAATTGTACGTTCATTGTAAATTGTGTACAGATGTTCTTAAAAATCCACTGCATTTATCTTGAAATTAACCACATGCTGTACTGCGGAGTCCTCTCACTGTCAAGATACCCTTTAATCAGTAGCTCTATACATATACTTAATTATAGTCCATGATGGGCCACCAGTTGCCCTATAATTTAGAGCAGCATTATTTTCTTTAATCATTCCTTACGGTAATTAGGTTTCAGTAGCTGTGCTCCTACCCTTTACCGAATGCCTTCTAGGGTCGAACAGCTGCTTCTTAGTCATGGTTATTTTTTTTTGAGATTTAAGAAACTCTTGGATTCTGTCAAAACAAGAAGTACAATAGGGGTCTGTCATATTTTGATAGACTTAAAGTGGTTGTCCAATTTTACGATTTAAAACCTAAACATTTGCTTCAGCTATGTAATAAAACAAAAATCCAAACATACTGTTGGCACTTAAAAGTACTAAAAATGGGCAAAAGCTGTATAATTAAACCCAGAAATGTACACACCTTTGCAGTCACTGCCGGTCCAATGCTGCCGCTGCCATGGTGTGCCCCAGTCTTACGATTAAGAACTGGAGAAGCGGCTCGAAACGCATAAATTCACAATCTATTTTGTTCTTAAAGGGGTTGTCTCATAGGATGCATGAATGAAATAATGCTGCTTTGCTCTGTCACTTTCTGGTCAAGCTCTGTCACTTTCTGGTAATTAGCATTTGAGCTCTGTGTATTCAGACTTCTCTGTTTTTTATGTTTATCAGTCTAGATTGGCTAAATTACCTTCTACCAGGACAGGAGAAGCTTCTGCGCTAATGTAAACAGTAGAGTAATTACGGTCTTTTGTCTGAAAGATCAGATAACACACAAGCTCTCACTGCCTGCCACAACTTGTGTGATGACCTCACTCCCTGCTATCAGATAGAACAAACAGCAGGGGAGAAGGAGTACACAGGTCGGTCACTTGGGGAACCTGAGAGCCCTCAGAAGGTGATAAAATCATTTGTAGCTCCTTAACAAAAAAAAGATGAACAAAGCAATATATTTGGAAAACGTCTTCATTTAGTGTTCCCTACATTTTGAAAGCTATTCTTTGTAGTGAGACAACCCCTTTAATATGTTTTTAACAAGACCTAAATAATATGCATCTCCGTGTTTGCACCATGATAATCCCGGACTTCTGTTGGGCCCGGAGCCACTGGTGAGCGAATCTCTACTTTTTTTTTTTTTTTTTTTTTTTCTTATGCCCCACTCTCCGTTTACCTCTTGCTTTGCAGTTGGTATGTGACCACTGTAGCCAGCCATGTGCTATTCCCTTGAAATCACCATTTAGGAAATAAACTGTGGATGAGCAGTGATATCAGGAGAATGACACATGCCTGTTAAAGCCACTGACTGGCCACAGTGGTCACGTGCCAACGGCAGAACAGGAAATGAGCAGTAACAATCTTCTACCCGGTTTTCATGCACAATGTGTGCATATCAATGGTTGAGTTGGACTGTAAAATCCGCAAACAACGGGCAGAACCGTCCCCCAAAACCATGCAAAAGATGACAACATACCAACCGGATTGTAAGACACAATCTGACCGATATTTTGTATGTGCCTTGTGGATGCATCCTAATTCTCTTGAGATTTTGCTGCATTTATGGAGTTCCTCCTTCAGCAATAAACAGCAAACGGAAGAGTTGCATGTCAAACGTGTAATGATCACAGTTTTAAGGCAACCAGTTCCCATAAGACTAGGTCTACACAGCACAGGGTTTCCGTCGGATTTTCGGCGGATTCAAAATCCAACAGTACCCTGTGCTGCATAGACAGCAAGAAAACATTCTGTAGTCTACACAGCACAGATTTTTTACCATCGGTTTTGAAGTCTGGCAGAATATGCAACTTGTTGTATATTCCGCCCGATTGGGGCCAAAGTATGGGGCCAAAGTCAAATTCGAAAACTGACCGCAGCTTTTGCACACATTGCGGTCCAGCATTGTCAAACTGCCGTCGGATTTTGGATGGCATTTTGACATTTACTGTGTAGGCCTAGCCTAAATCTCCAAATTAATATTGAAATACGAAATAAATACTAAAAAGGAGGTTATCCTGTACAAAGCACCATAAAACCCCCCACAAGGGTTTATCCCGTATAATAATTTATATATTTAAAATTGCAGCTTTACCCAGAAAGTAGATGCAAAGTAGATTGCTGCAGGTTTGGTGGGGTGGGTGAATGAATCATTGTAGGGGCACAAATGGGGACTTTAAGTGGAATAGTTATTCTTATTTTGTATGCACTTCTCACTGAGGTTTCCCAGGGATATAAAGGAGGAGATGGCACCCGAGCTGCATCCTCTTCCTGCACTGGGCAGAGGTACTGTGTAAATGTAAAATTTTTGCGCTGTATTGAGCCTACTAAATCACACCAGCAACCTAAGGATATGTTCACATGACTTGTTGGGGCGTGTACTATACGCGCCGCAATACTCCGGGTGTCAATGTCAATTCTCTCCCCGCGTGTACAATACGATAGTATTGGGGAGACGAGGCGTAATCCATAGTTCTCTATGAGAGCTAGAGATTACCGTAATTACGGCGTGCATTTCACCACGTAGAACGCGCAGTACGCTGCAAAATAAGCCGTGTGAACATATCCTTAAGGTCCCAGTGCCAGAGGTTCTTATGGGCTGACAGTTGCCTGATTAGTTACCTATTGAGCCTTTAATTTTTATAATGTCTTGCATTGGTCTTCACTGATGCACTGTTTTAGTTTATTAAATCAGGTCTCTTTTAACTGATTATTACAACCTAATGTGTCATTGCTGTGGTGAACCTTCAAATGTACATTCACCCAAGCCACCTTTCATTTCTCCCAAACCTCTGCAGTTTGTTGTTTTTTTTTCCCCTTTAGCTCATTACAAATTGCTACTAGATACACAGTAGTGCCGGTAATTTTGCTTACCTGAAGTTGAATACAGGATTTCTCACTGCTGCCACTGAGTCATGTGACCTGCTCTCTGCGTTGCTGAAACACACACCATGGGTGTGTGACCCAAAAAAGTCAGTCTCACAAACTTCCTGTCAGCATCAAAAGCACAGTGTTTTTCGACTAATCAGAGAGCAGGTCATGTGACCTAACAGACTGTTGCATCAGCCAGAAATCCTGCATTGAGCTGCAGGTAAGCAAAATTACTGGCGCTACCTAAAAGCAATTTTTAATAACCTAAGGGGGGGAACAAAAAACGGAGTGGTCCTTTTAAAGAAAGTTTGGTGGCTTGACTGAGGAATTGGTCTAAACAGGATACATCTTTAGTATAATGTGTTTGAGAAAAGTGCTTACAGTGGAAACTCTATGCATCACATATGTTTGCTTTGGTGCCATAACTTTATACTCTTTCATCATGATCCTTCCTTTCATCTCCCAGCACCAGCTGTGTTTATTCTTGACATATAAAACCATAGACATTTAAAAAGCCACACGGCAGGTCTGCTGGGGTAAGCAAACTAATAGAGGCTATGGAAGGTAGACATGGATATTTGTTGTAATAGTACACAAGGCTAGCAATGCTTTGGTGTTTAGGGATTATAATCTGTATTATTATCAGCTATGTGTCTTCATACATAAACTCAGCAGGCTGAAAACACTTTTCTAGTGATATTTAGACAAAATTTTCCAATAAATTGCTTTAGTGGGTTTTAAAAACATTTGCTGTCTTAGACCCTTTTTTTTCCCCCAGGCACCCAATCTGGCATTCCTGGCATAATCTAAATCAGGGGCTTCTCTGAATAATTGAATAGAGAGTAGGAGAGGAATTGTGTATCAGTTATAGATTCCATGGAACTGTCAGATGGTCAATGAGAAAGCAGGAGTCATTAAATATAGTTACATAATTGTAGTATATGTTGGTTAGTGGGAACTATTATATCTTCCACTTTGTAAAACTGAATGCAAGAGTTGACAGCTCAGACACTTGAATGTAGGCTTTTACCATTGGAAATACACTTGTTTTCTTGATCAGTATACACTCAACTCCTCGGTGGCTCTTAATACACACTGAATAATCCCTTATAAACTTGTTATTTTATTAGTATGTATGTAATAGGAAATAATACAATTTTCTAACAAATGTGTTAAAATTTCTGCTTAAATGGGTTGTCTCATCTCACTGTTTCATAGTCCGCAGCATTCTTTCATTCATGCATCCTGTCACTTCCTGATCATACTGTGGGTAATTAGCATTTGAGTTCTGTGAATTCAGACTTCTGCTAATTAGTCTAAATTAAACAATCTCCTGCTACCAGGTCCAGAGAAGCTTCAGAGCCAAAGTACTAAAGTAAACAGTAGTAACTATTGTCTTTTGTCTGAAAGATCAGAAAACACAAGCTCTCAGGCTGTGACCTGTGTGATGACCTTATATCCAATTAAATAAATTGTTTGCAATATAAGAGATACCGTATCGGGCTTGCTGTCATTGGATATAAGGTGCATGGAAGCTGAGAAGGCAGCTTTATACAGCAGCTTGGAGTTGAGTGGTATACGAATTTAGAATCATTTATATTGAAAAGTACCTGTGTGATAACATCACTCCCTGCTATGAGATAAGACAAACAGTAGGGAAGAACAAGCAAACAGGTCGGTCACTAGAGCAACCAGAAAGCCCTCAGAAGGTGACAAAAACATTTGTAGCTCCTCAGCAAAAAAAAAAAAAACAAAGCCCAAGGCAGAGAACAGGAAATAATTTTTGCAATTCACATTCAAGTCGGAACACTTTTGACAAACTAATGAACAGTTGCTACTCAGTTATCTTATTCACCAAAAGTTTTAAGATTCTTTATTTATCCTTTTGCTTGACCTGAGTAGATGACATGTCCCGACATTGTAGGTTCTCGAAGCTACCTGCTGAGCGAACATGAGCAGTGAAGGGGGAGATGATGTCATCCCCCTCAAGTAAGAAACACCCAGCTGGGAGGGGAAGAAACACCCCTGAATTTGTAGAGCTGAGAAGCTGAGAGCACAATGATACACACGAACTGAAGAAGCGATACATCCGCTTTAATAAAAATATTTTGGAAAAAAATTAACAAAGCAATATATTTGGAAAATGTCTTCATTTAGTGTTCCTTACATGTTGACAACTAATCTTAGTAGTAAGACAACCCCTTTAAGTATCTTTTTATATTAATACAGTAGGACCCTACATAAGAAAAGTATAGCCCCCTTTCTAGTTCATGGTAATGACTTCCATAGATTAACTGTATACACAAAACAATCATATGACCGCCATGCATGTAAGGGGCCGTTCACACAGCTTATTTTGGGCACGGATTGCAGCCGTATTGTGCGCTGTACTGCGCTGCAATACGGCTGCAATCCATCCCAGCCATTACGGTAATCCACAGTTCTTATAGATTCCGTCTCTCCTCCCCGCTCGGCGAATCTGCCGGGCGGGGAGAAAGTGACATGTTCATTATCCCGGCGGGATACGTGCCGTGGATAATGACAGTCTATGGGGTCGGCGGGCAGCACCCCTACCCCGCCCCGTACTCAAGCCGTAATTGCGGGCGAAATCCGTCCCGCAGTTACGGGTTCAATAAGCCATGTGTACCTCGCCTAATGTGACCCTTGGTGTCCAGGTAACAGCAGTTGATTGAGGAGCAGAACTTCTCCAGTATTACCATCTACAGCAGTTGAAAAATTACGTGTATATAAAAAAAAAAAATTGTGGATTTTCCTATTATATAATACATCCTAAATAAAAAATTTGACGTCTTTTATATATAAGATACAATTGCTGGGATAGATAAATCAATCTGATAGAAAACAGGATTTTTTTTCTGACCTCTATTATTGGTCATATTGTACCGATGGGATTAACTCCTGTATACAGTGAAGGTCTAGATGATAGTGTGGAGCATTGACTTGATCACTCTTTGTTATTGTAGCTTTTTATCCTACACCTAAATTATTCATTATGAATTTGCTCTAAATAATTTGAAAAAAAAAGGTTTCCAGTTTGCTGCATATAATCCCGGCACGTCAGGTTTGCGGATGACTTGCTCTAACCTTATCATGTGAAAGCCTAGTAAATCCACTGAGGAATAAATGGGGAAACTTAATAAATTTATTCTGAAGGTCCAGAATAGGCTATACAAATACAAGCTATCTATTATGATGCATAAAGGTGGGAGATTTAACACTCCTATAGGAAATAGTTACCCTACAGTCGCTTTTTATCAAAATCTACATGTAAATGATTATCAGTAGTAGCACAACTACTCCTCACCAAAAGGCTCTGGCTCACATAATGCAATACACTGAGATTTTTATCTCCATTTAAAAAGAATTCCCAATTAGAAAATACAATAATATGTTTATAATAAAAACCTGATCTGAATAATATGTAAAAATAAATTAGGATCTCAACACTGGGCACATAGATAAGGCTCAGTTTGCTTCTCCATGGTACTGAAACACTGTATGGAGATGTGCGTCCCCACGGAACAGAACAAATAGCGGTTGGTTTATCCGACCAGTATTTGCACTGTTTTCGGGCGTGCACACGGCCGCGGGAGGACGTCTTTTCTCCGTGGTTAGCCCTTCCCCTTCGCATTCACTTGTTCATATTCCGTCCGAAAGCCGGACGGAAGAATGAACATGTTGAATGTTGTTCGGGCGGCCGGCGTTCTGGACAATTGCCGGGCGGAAAACCCGTGCAGTGGGGACCGCTGCATTGGTTTTCCATAGAAGCGCGTTGTGCTCGTTTGCGGACAGTTTTTCAGATGGTCTGCAAAACTGCAAATCATCTGAAAAACCGACCGCAAACCCGTGCCGTGGGGACATGCCTTTAGGGCATGTTCACACGGCTTATCTGGACATGGTTTTGGACGAGGTTTTCGAAGCGTTTCCGCTCCCAAACATCGCCTGAAACACGCTTCTTCAGAAGAGGTTTTAGAGGCATTTCTTGGCGAGGTTTTGGATGAGGTTTTCACCCATACAAATTAATAGCCAGGACAAAAACCACGCCGAAAACCGCATCTAAAACGCGCCTAAAACACGCTTCAAGAATTGACATGACACTTCTTTTTCGGTGCTTCCAAAGAAGCGTGTAAAACCCTCTTCGTGTGTGAATTACAACAAGGTTTTACATAGGAATCAATGAAATGAACTGGGGGCGTTTTGGAAGCGTTTCGGGCGAGGAAACACTCTGAAAACCTCATCCAAACCCACGTCAAAATAAGCCGTGTCAACATGGCCTAATAGTCTGTTAACCAGTTCCAGTCCTAAGCTGTTTTGGGTCTTGGGGTTAGATACCAATTTTTCGTATGTATCATTTTGTAGAGGGTTTATTTGTTGCTTATTGATGTGTTTTCTGTGGCTTTTTTCTTTTTTTTTTGCCATTAACAATGCAAATTTTTCTTAGAGAGAAAATTGACACAATTGTAGTTATTGCCCTGTTTAGTTCGTCCCAGTAGCAACCTACCTGGATTTCTGAACTCATGCTGCCACTGCCCCAATGCGTGCTGGGTATGTGAGAACAGAGTAGCGCAAAACTACATCTGTCTTCTTTCAAGATCATCCTGAAACAAAGACGGAGGCTGAGCGGTCATTTGACTTGTGGTGTAATTCTACAATGGAACGGCCTTTAGTGCCTTATATCACTCTGTCCATTAAAGTGGTATTCTCATTTGGGCAAATCACATTTTCGGAAAATGGAGAGTTGGCTGCTCGTGCATCTCATTCAGTTCACTTCTATGGGAGATCCAAGTACAATTGTGTATACTTTTACAGAGAATAGAGAGAGAAGCCTGTATGTTCACGCGGCTTATCTGGACGTGGTTTTGGACGAGGTTTTCAAAGCGTTTCCACTCCCAAAACCTCGCTTGATACACGCTTCTTCAGAAGAGGTTTTAGAGGCGTTTCTCGGCGAGGTTTGGGTTGAGGTTTTCGACGAGGTTTGCACCCATACAAATTAATAGCCAGGACAAAAAACGCACCGAAAAACCGCGCCAAAACCGTCTAAAACACGCTTCAAGAATTGACACGACACTTGGTAAAAACCTCTTCGTGTGTGAACTACAATGAGGTTTTACATAGGAATCAATGAAATGAACTGGGGGCGTTTTGGACGAGGTGTTGGGTGAGGAAACGCTCCAATAACCTCGTCAAAATAAGCCGTGCGAACATGCTCTTACTCTGTTCTCTGTTGCCTTTCCTGATATGTCTGTTTTAGTAAATTACAATTTTAAACCTGTAAAATAACAACTCCGGAATATCCTATTTCTTTCAGAAATTCATTAGTAAAGCTGTCAGCTGGGTGTTACCGATTGGGAGGGTGTTTTTGCACAGTTTGCCATTGTCCAATCAGTGCAGACAGTCGGTGTGTGTAGGGACACACCCCTTTTGAAAATTTTAATGGTAATGCCCAGGACTAATTCAGTATTAAATTTTTTGAAAGAATAATAAAGGAAGAGCACAACTCAGAGTTTTCAGAGAAGATGCTCCAGAATTGTTATTTCACAGGGAACACAAGTATTTACTAAAATGGACATATCTCACATATCTGTGCACTGAAAAAAATGTAACAGGAAACATTCCCTTTAATGTCACTTTCTTCTAAGCCGTATAGTTTCTGTAGCATGTTGGCACTCGGTCAGAAACATTGCTTGTTTTTTGGCAAGCTGTCATAACTCCCACTGGCTGCTACCTGGATTACCTGGTCACAGACCAATACATAACAGTATGTTTACATGATTGCACTTGCACATTATGATCTCTGGTCTCTTCAGAACGTTTATATAATGAGAATATTCATGTACTTGTTGGAAACCTCATTACCTCATAATTATTGTTGAAGGTTGGGAACATTTACTACTTTACTTCACAGCGAGTTGTATCTGAATGAAATAATTATGTAAAATGTAGCCATCTTTGGAAGTTTGTTTTTAATTGAAAGTTTTAGGCCGTGTTCACACGGCGGATTTGTGAGCCGGATTGCGCTCGCAAATCCGGCGTGAATAAGGGGCGGGGCCGGAGCGCGGCGGGGGCGCCACTCCCCGGCCCCATAGACAATGCATTATCTACGGCGCGTCCGCGCCGTAAATAATGTGCATGTCACTTTCTCCCACCGTGGCGGATTCGCCGAGCGGGGAGGAGCGACGGAATCCACTGTTTTCTATGAGAGCAGTGGATTACCGTAATTACTCCGACAGATTGGCGCCGTACTGCAGCCAAATCCGGCGCGGAGTACGGCGCCAATCCGCGGACAAATAAGCCGCGTGAACGAGGCCTTAGGCAGTGTTCACACGGCTTGTTCAAGCCGTAATTGCGAGCCGGATTGCGCTCGCAATTCCGGCTTGAATAAGGGGCGCTGCCCGCCGGCCCCATAGACTTGCATTATCCACGGCGCGTATTGCGCCTGGATAATGTGCATGTCACTTTCTCCCCGTCCGGCAGATTCGCCGAGCGGGGAGGAGCGACGGAATCCACTGTTCTCTATGAGAACTGTGGATTACAGTAATTACTGCGACGGATTGGAACCGTACTGCAGCGCAAATCCGGCGTGCAGTACGGCTCCAATCCGCGGCGCAATAAGCCGTGTGAACGGCCCCTTAGGGTACGTCCACATGGCATGGGTTTTTCATCCGATTTTTCAATGGTTTTTGGATTAGGGAACTGTCTGAAAACAGACTGTCATTCTTGCTTATAGACTTTCATAGAAAATCCACCCAGTAGTCTACACTGCATGGTTTTTCTGCTGCGTTGGGGTTCTGAATCCGACCGGCATTTTACAACTGCGTATGGGCCGCAGTACATCACATATCTCGGGAGCTCATGATAATACGCGCATACTCCCGCAGCGCGGGGGTCCGGCAGCACGCCAGCCGCATTGACACTCATTACTCGCAGCGCATATTCGAGTTATGGAGGCGTAATCCATAGCTCTCTATGAGAACTATGGATTACCGTAATTTTGCCACGCATGTCACCTGTATTAGAGCGCAAATATGATGCGAAATGTGTGCCGAAATTACGCCGTGTGAACATAGCCTAAGGGGTTACATAGGATTTAGATTAGTCTAACCCTCAGCACCCCTGACAGTAATCTGTTTGGAAGCACTACAGGGCTATGTCTTCATTAGTTATCAGGCACAAAGCTGTGCAGGGTATTACAGGTAAACCCCGTTCACTTGAGTGGGACGAAGCTGTGCTCTTCAACTTGTGGGCCCCTAGATTCAACTCCACCTGTGGGCCCTAGACACCCCAGTCCAATTCTGCCTGTCAGGAATGGTCACATGTCTTCTCTAAAGTTTGACTGCTAATAACAGTAAAAAAAAAAAACACTATTCAGCTTTAGTAGGATTGGTTATATACAGTTAGCAGTATCAATCTTGAGATTAAAAAAACATAACTGAATATCTACTAAACAGTAATCTTAAACCTTAGAAGCCACAATCATGGTGTACACCTATTTTTTGATGTAGTTTCCCCAGAAAGGAGTATAAATTGGTGCAATGGTGAATGTACATTTTACCATTAGTGAAAGGGTTTTGATACCTTATCCAAGATTGGTATGTTTTACACATATGCTTGGCCATCGGATGGCGGAGCTCATTAAGTGGCTGTTCCGAACACTACAAAATAGAAGAAAACTCCTAAAACCTCTCCATTGCTGTGGCAGTCCCGTTAATCCTGACAGATGACATTCCCATTCACATGCTTCTGCATACATGTGCTGCATATACCACACAAGACTCCTATGGAGCGTGATTGACTGTAGCTGTCATGTGAAGAATGAACAGGTAAGTCATCGGCAAGGATCACCAGGATGGCCGCAACAGACAACCGAGCATTTTGTAGTGTCGGGACCCCCCTTTTAATGTTGTGAAGGGTCTTAATATCCACAATTGGTTCTCTAGTACAGGCAGTCCCCGGGTTACAAACGGATAGGGACTGAAGGTTTGTTCTTAAGTTGAATTTGTATGTAAGTCGGAACAGGTATATTTATTAAATGTAACTCCAGCACAAAAGCTTGTTTTTTTCCCATTTTGGATAGTGCAGGGAAGGGTTTTTACATTTGTTTTGCTCTCTGTGCTCCTGTTAAGAAGATTTCACCTCATGTGCTACTGTGTCATGCTGGAACTTGTTGTTCCATAGCTACTAACTGCTGTGGAACATGGAACTACAAGTGCCAGCATGCCGCATAAGCCTCCGTTTGTAACTAGGGGACAGATGTAAGTCAGAACGGTGTAAGTCGAGGACTGCCTGTATTTGATTACCATAAAGTTAACTTTCACCCAAGCCAGTCAGAAACCCACAGAGGGACTTTTGTAAAACTGGTGCACAGTTGGGTATGTACAAAAGTGGAGAGCCATGGCAGCTCAGAAGGATCTTTTGTAAACCATAAGCAAGCATGATAGAAAGGTGAAAAACATCATAAATGTGTTTTTAAGGCTGAGTTTCAGACTGTCGGCTGCATCTGTAAGCACCAAGGGATTTTTCAGAACGCTACAATAGGGGCCACACAGAGCTGCGGAAAAACATGCAGCCAGAGCAAGCAGGATTTCTGCTGAGCACAGCTGTCACTCCAGCAAAGCTTTTACTTCCTTTCACAAATCCTGCAAATACACAGTCCTAATTAATACTATTCGTTTTCTTTGGGCTGACCCAGAATCGAAAATGGTGTTTACTGCATTTGCTTTCATTCTGGATTTAGTAGCGTTTGCCTGATTTTGTATTTTAGATTCATTTTAGGGTTTTAGTCTGTACAATATAAATGGATGAATGGATACAGTGGGGAAATAAGTATTTGATACACTGGCGATTTTCTACGTTTTCCCACCTACAAAGAATAGAGAGGTCTGTAATTTTTATCATAGTTGCACTTCAACTGTGAGAAACAGAATCTAAAAAAAAAAAATCCAGAAAGTCACATTGTATGATTTTTAAATAATAATCTGCATTTTATTGCGTGCAATAATTATTTGATCACCTGCCAACCAGCAAGAACTCTGGCTTTCACAGAACTGTACATTTTTCTTTAAGAAGCCCTTTTAGTCATTACCTGTATTAATTGTACCTGTTTGAACTTGTTACCTGTATAAAAGACACCTGTCCACACAATCATACTCCAACCTCTCCACCATGGCCCAAACCAGAGAGCTGTCTAAGTACACCAGGGACAAAGCTGTAGACCTGCACAGGGCTCGGATGGGCTACAGGACAATAGGCGAGCAGCTTGGTGAGAAGGCAACAACTGTTGGCGCAATTATTAGAAAATGGAAGAAACAGAAGATGACTGTCAATCTGGGTCTCCATCCAGGATCTCACCTCGTGTGGTAAGGATGATTGAGAAAGGTCAGGAATTAGCCCAGAACAACATTGGAGGACCTGGTCAATGACCTAGCGTGGCCTAGTAAGTCTCCAGACCTGAACCCAATCGAAAATCTTTGGAGTGAGCTGAAACTCAATGTAGCCCAGTGACGGCCCCGAAACCTGAAGTGTACCCACGATAACAATTACCCACCTTTCCATTTTTTTTGTTGGCGGGAAAACTTGCAAAATCACCAGTGTATCAAATACTTATTCTCGCCACTGTAGATGGATGGATAGTTATAGGTGTGTGTGTGTATGTATGTGTGTGTATGTATGTGTGTATATATATACATATATATATATATATATATATATATAATATATATATATATATATATATATATATTATATATATATCCTTTTTTTTTTTTTTCTGAAGGGCATCTTGATCATCTCAGATATTTACTGCAGGATGAAGTATTTTAGTGTCTGTTCCCATTACATCTAGCATACATAACTGGATGCCCCAGAGATCTGCATCTGTGATCTTATGCAACTGTACATATATTCTACTTACTCCCACTATATAAGCCATATACTGCATACATAGTAACATTTTAACAAAAGGTAATAACAGAAGAATGTATGCTCAATGATTTGTATTTTCACATACCGTAGATCTGAAAAATGATAGTCTGTAACCAAATTGGTATATACCTTGGGAAGTGCTTGTAACATTAAAGTGCAATATACATCAAGGAGATGATGATAGAGCGCAATATGCAACTCAGAGGTTGAAGTGCACAAAAGAATTTTTGTATTACTATTTTTATGTTCCTCAGGAGACCAAGTGTTGGCCTGCACTTTAAGTTAGATGCCTTTACAACTTCTGGTCACACTTTCTGCAGGAATGTGCATTGGAACAGTATATTCCTTGGTATAACACTTGTGCAGGATACACACAGAGCTCTTACATTGTCAACATTGACCATCGGACAAGCACATTTGATACTTATCAATGGCAAGTAACTGTCAAAGTTTATCCGTGTTGCATTCTTTCCAGTTGCTGACCAGTGCTGTAGTAGTGCTGTAGTTGAAATGTCGTTCATGTGGAACGAAAGATCTGTATCCCATCAATGGAAGCCCAGATGAGAAGTAACGATTGATTACTGATTGCTTGTTTTAACTTATTCCATTGTTATCTTACAGCATAGTTAAAGGGGTTTTATCGTTACAAAGATCATGTCTCAGATTATGGGGACAGTAAAAATAAGCACTTTTGTAATGGGGTTGCATTATCTCAGTCACTTGGTTTAACAGATAGGAGCTTTTCTGTAAATCTGTCTTCTATTTCTGCTGTTGCTGGTCGGACACGCCCCCTGGACGTTTCCCGCCCCCTAGACACGCTCCCTACACTGTGATTGGCTGGCTGCCATTTCATTCAGCCTGTTGGGATACACCCCTAGATAGGGAACTCCCCGGCCACGCCCTCTGCGCTGTGATTGGCTGCCTGCACACTCTGTGTTTTCTCCCCTCTGAGCTGTTAAAATCGATAGTGAAACCAAGGTCTGCTGGCTCTATATACATCTCCCAGCTCTAGGGTCAATGATCTGGGCAATTACTGCCTGTTTAAAGGGCTTTTGCCACGAGGATGATTCACATCCTCACGGGTCCAGTCCTTAAGCTGCTACTTTGAAAAGAGGGCGTTCTGTTCCTAAGCCCCGCCTCCTTATGACATCATCATCTGTAGTGTATAACATAAGGATTCAACACAGCATTTATAAAAGATATATGTGTAGTGTAATGCTTAGCTGATCCGCTCTGCAAGAGAGAGGTTAGGAGTTTGAACCCCATCAGTATATTTTTTTTCTTTTATAAATTGTACACATATGTAAAGATATGAAAATATATGTGTAGACATCTAATTTTATTTATATACACACACAAAGCTCCCCTATATAGTGTCCCATCCTCGCAGTAGTCACACCAAGCATTTCCAACATATGTGATACAATGCATATACTTTGGTGGAGGAGACATGATATAGGGGAGCTATGTATGTGTATATATATATATCATTAGAGAGATTGACATATATATTTGAGGTTTCTCTACATATGTGTACAATTTAGGAGTGGGGGGGGGGGAAATAATCTGTGAGGGACTAGAACTCAAAACCCCTTCATTGTAAGAGCAAAGCTCTACCACTACATTACCAGCCCAAGTTAGTTACAGGTTGAGCAGGGTCTTCTCTCAAAGCTGATTGCTTCTCATCCCATTCGTTTCACTCACATGTCACTGACAGCAAGCAGAGATCTTTACTTGAAGCTGAAATTTGTCCTTGTAGTTGAGTAAAGATCTCTGCCTGTTGTCAGTACAATTTGGGTGAACACCACTAGAACAGAAGTGAAAGCTGCTGGCTGTCAGTGTAATTTGTGTGTATAACAGGTGCTTGCTGGAGCTTGTGGAGCCTCAAGGCTGCAGACATAAGCATGCAGGAGGCTACAGAGCTGTTCTATCCAGACAACCTTCTGCATCCCCTGCTTCATACAAAATGTCACAGTTCTTCAGTGAAGGGAGACACGCCTCCTGGGAGGAGAGACACGCTTGCTGACAGGAGAGACACGCCCCTGGATTTCAAACTCAATCTGAGAGAATTAGCTGAAGAGCCCGAACAGTTCAAACGATAAAACTCCTTTAACACAGTGTGATAGAACGGGGCATGGGTGAGTTTGTAAGTTCGAGTTTCGTTCTTGCTGGGCCATCACAGTCATGATCTATAAATACTAAAGGCTGGAAAAAAAAGTCCATGATCTTACATAATTTATAGGGTTATTTACACTTAAGTCATCTAAGACATATTGTCTAGATAGCAGGACTGCCTAATCCCTGTCCCAATGGGACAGGAGTTGTGGACACGGAGTCACTATCCAGTTGAGAGAGAGGAGTTATGAAATTGGCCCAGAGGTCAGATCATTGTTAGTTCAACAACTGTAGGTCTTGTAGGACTTAAAGGGGTTGTGTCACCACATCGGTTCATCTTACCTCAGTCCTGTTGTCACGGTTTTATTTTTTAATTCAGGGGTGTGTTTTCTGGCCTTACTGGCTACTACTGACCTGCAGTGATGAGCTGCTGAGGACACCAGATCTGTAGCTATAGGGACCAGTGCTGGCAGCCTATCGGGAGAGATCAAACAGGTCTCTAGCTATAGCAATTTGAGGAGCTGACTCCTACAAGAGGGGATATATAGGAATAGGTAGGACATTGTTAATGGACATATAATACAAAGTGACTTGTTTTGCAAGATCTTTAACATAAAAAGCAATCCTTGTAGTGAGACAACCCCTTTAAGATCACATCCAAACACCTTATTGGACAATTTGGGAGCCCATTAGCTCTTGGAAGTGCCATCTCCTTGGTTACACAGCTTATGACGCATCAACCCACGTCAAATCTGTGTCGATTTAAAACTGACCCCAGCCAGCTTTATTATTTGTTGGCACGCAGCAACAGGCTAGTGTACAATGTCAATAACCCAAATCCTATGCCGACCAAAAACTTTTCTCACTAGCCGTGGCCTCATCCTAGTGCCCAGCAACACAAACAGTAGAATGCCTAAGAATGTCCTATAGTTAAGGCTTCCACAGGTCAGCAACATCTGCTCTTCTCCAGCCTGGGAGCTAATAGGCTAGCTACAGCCAAGCAACTGAAGTGTTCACACATTTATTAACCCCTTCCTGACAGCCGGTCCTAATAATATGGCTCTTCTTTTTTTTTTTTTTTTTTTCCCTCAAATTTCAAGAGCCATGACTTTTTTTTTTTCTTTCTACATAGACATATGAAGCCTTTTTTTGCGGGGCAAGAAGTCCCTTTAGAACATACTGGTAAAGCGAAAAAGTGGGGTGAATTGTGAAAAAAAATAATGTACTTGCGCCATGGTTTTACAGCGTTTACTCTTCAATACAAATGATGTGTTATCTGTATTCTGCTGGTTGATAAAATACCAAATATGTAATGTTTGTTATATTTTGATATTGTAAAAAAAAAAAAAAAAAAAAAAATGCAAATCAAAATTTTTTTACATTTGTGATACTGCGCTAATTCTGCCACAAATAATGAGGAGGGGGTCGCTTGCGGCTATCCTCGCCATTAATTTCTGTGGCAGTTCTACATTTAGTCGAGCACACTATATAGAAGTGCATGGGGAAGACGGCCAACATACGCTGTCCATGTTCCTTCATGGGAAAACTCCTTTAAAGAGCTCTCAGGTGTTGCCTAATGAGCTTTATGAACTCAAGTGGAGACTAACTTGTTCCCACTCCCAACCACCTTCTTCAGTTTATTTGCAGATACATAAGACTTTCTGAAGCCGCCACGCCACAGTCTTTGATAGAAAGAGCCTTTAAAAAAAACATAGATGCCGCAGCATTCACAGTAAAGCTATGTTCACACGGCTTATTTTGGGATGGATTGCAGTCCGTAATTCGTGCCGTACTGTGCGAATTATGGGCTCCAATCCGTCCCAGTCATTATGGTAATCCACAGTTCTCATAGAGAACTATGGGCTCCGTCTCCTCTCCTTGCTCGCGAAATACGGTGAGTGGGAAGAAAGTGACATGTCAATTATCACGGTGGTTTACGCGACATGGATAATGAATGTCTATGGGGCCGGCGAGATGCCGGCCCCGCTGCACAGCACACGGCGTAATTGCGGGCAAAATCCATCCCCGCAATTACGCCGTGGATAAGCCGTGTGAACATGGCCTAATAGCACATCCAAATTTGGGTCTCTCATGAGAGGTTCACTATGATATCCATACTGTGGTAGTTTTCTTATATGATGATCTTGGTGTACGTCTGGGCCTTCGATTCTGGTAGACCAATTCCAAAATGAAATGTTGGGACTCACAGTTAAAGGGGTTGTCTCGCTACAAAGAATATCTTTCAAAATGTAAGGAACACTAAATGAAGACTTTTTCCATTGCTTTGTTCATCCTTTTTTTTTTTTTTTTTTTTTTTTCCAAATTCAAACGCTTTTATTTAAACAATAGTAGCATGAGAGTACAGAGTCACACATTGTATCAGATCAACAAAATGCAGTATTACATCAAAATGAGGAGAGGGTACAGAGTTATTTTGTCCCTATCCTAACCCACAAACATAAGCATACACAAGTAGTAGGTGTAAACACTGCAAAGCGATTTATATCTTAGGCAACCTACAAAGGATGAGGAGGTAACTGTTAAGCTTTACATGAGCGTATCGGTTGCCTGATAAGGCAGGTAGGTGACCTCTTATAAAAGCCTTAGAGGATAACAGGGTAGAAGAAAGAAAAAGGGGTAAAAGAAATGGGAACATAAAGTAATCAAGAAAAAAAGAGAGGAACGGTTAGAACAGCTGGCTCGGCGGGCGCATCGCATCCCATTTAAACATCTTTTTTTTTTTTCTAAGGAGCTACAAGTGATTTTATCACCTTCTTGGCTCTCTCTGGTTCCCTTAGTGACCAACCTGTGTACTCCTTCTCCCCTGCTGTTTTTTCTATCTGATAGCAGGGAGTGACGTTATCACACAGGTCGTGGCAGCACAGAACTGGACAGTGAGAGCTTGTTTTTATCTCATCTTTCAGACAAAAGACAGTAATTACTCTGTTTACATTAGCTTGGAAGCTTCTCTGGACCTTAGAGAAGGTAATTTAGCTAATATAGACTGATAAACATAATAAACAGAGAATTCTGAATACACAGAGCTCATATGCTAATTACAGACAGCTTGACCAGGAAGTGACAGAGCCAAGCAGCATTATTTCATTCATGCATCCTATGAAACTTTGAGATGAGACAACCCCTTTAATAATAAAAAAGCATCTGAATTCATTAAAACTCAATGCACTTTCATGTTAAACCTCTCTTGTATTATCTTTTGTGCGTTTTTTTTTATTTTTTGTGATTTTTTTAAAATTTTTTTTAAACATTTTTTTGTAATGATTTTAAAAGTTCTAAAACCAAAAGAATTACAAGTACCCATAGCATTGACTGTACTTTCATCTATTGCATTACAGAGCAAAGAAATTGCATTCCAGCTTCATGAAGATCTAATGAAAGTCCTTAATGAACTATACACGGTAAGCACCATATTTACAAGGATGTTATTATCGCCTCATTGTTCCTTAGTCGTAAGCAATCCTTTTTGTGAGACTAAATAGCTGTGTTTATCTGGTTTTGAGGGATTTCACATAAAATATCAGGGAAATAGAGTATAAGTTGCAGAATTATTAGCAGACCTTTGACAGGATTTCGATGTTCCTGCCAGTTTTCGGTCTTCACTTCAAATGGGCTTTATAGTGTTTGTTTCTCCCATAACTAGCTGTTATACATTAGCTCATTAAGTTATTCAAGGAAATAAAGCAGGGCTGTATTAATTTACCTGTTGGTGGCATCACATTCTTTAAAGGGGTTTTCTCACTACAAAGATTAGCTTTCAAGGTAAAGGGCCAGTTAAAGGGGTTTTGCATGATGTAATGTTGACGTGGGAACCTCCAAAATGGGTATTTAATCACTTTTCTAAATATATGTGATTACAAAAAGTGAAGACTCTGAGAGCTACAGCATTTCTCACTCCCCCTTAGTTAACTCAAAGCTTCCACTAGACCAGACCCCGGAGCTGACAGGCCGCTCTTGCGTGAAACACGTCTTATCTGATGACAGGCAAAATGAATGAGCTTTTAAGGCAACGGGTAGAAGGTGCAGTCAATGAGGCTTTGTCTTGCTGTATTGAGAATCCACTGTTGTACTGTTTATTATTTCACTTAAGTTTTGAGACGCTCCCTTCTTCCTCACTCCTTACTCACCCCCTCCCTCTCAGCCCTGCAGCCTTCATGACTCAGCATGATTTGTTGACATTCTCCCTGTGCTAAGGAGAGAGGTAACTAACTTGTGTCCTGGCAAATCCCCTTTAAGTGAAGTCTTTTTCTAAATAAATTGGTCAATAGATTTTACTTTAGTCATGAAATAAGAGCGTTTATGTGCTCTGAAGTGCACACAGGTTTCTATGGTTTCTTGCATGCCAAATGGACATCTGTTATATGATTTGCTGAGTGCAGGGAGTGACCATCCCACTGAAGAACTGAGCTCAAAGCAAACAAATTATATCAAACAAGATTAGATTAAGGTACATGTGCTATGAGGACTGAAAAGCATGGCTTTATCTGTAATCTTGTTAGACACAAGATCTCCTGTACTATCGGAGTAATGGCTTGCTAAAAGTTGAATATGCTAATCACTGCTGTAGAACCACCCTCAGCCTGAGGAGACAGAGTAAGTGGTAAAACCCAATGAAACAGCATGGGGAGAAGACTCCTTTAAAGAAGCACCAAATAATTTTTCTGGCCTGTTATGCAGCTATATGATGTATGTGTGGACAGGAGGGCACTTTCTATATTCATTTATTAGTAATTTTCAAATACAGCATAATAACAGAATGAATGACCAAATGGCTGATAACATAATTGAAAAGATACATGATAACCATGACACATGATAATATATCATCATATAGATAATAGGAGTCTGATAAATGATAGGTGAAATAGTACAGCTGAATTTTCCATTATACGGACCAATCAATATATAACGAGTACAATCTCCATATGCTCAAGATTATGTTGATGTATCAAATCAAGAGAAACACTCATGGTATCAAAATACATAATATAAAGTAAAAGGTCAGATAAAAAGCAAAACAAAAAAAAAAATTTAAGGAAAGAGAGACAAAAGTGAAATAATGAAAATAACCCTTAACAGAGAAAACTAGCCAGCTATAGACATCTAAGCCTTAAAGGGGTTTCATAGGATGCATGAATAAAATACTGTCACTTCCTGGTCAGACTGACTGTAACTTGCATACAGCTCCTTGTATTCAACTCTGTGTTTTCATTCTGCTAATTAGTTTAAGTTAGCTCAGAAGCTCTCCAGAACTGCTAGCAGGAGTTTTTATCTGATCCCTCAAACAAAAGCCCTAATTAGTGCTGTTTACTTTAGATAAATCAAGCTTTTTACTGTGGACCAGCACAGAGCTGTCACAACCTGTGTGATGAAGTCACTCACTGCTATCACATAGAACAAACAGCAGGGGGAAAGATGTTTACAGGTTGGTCACTGAGGGAACTTAAATTGCCCGGGTGGTGATTAATTCACTTTTATCTCCTTAACAAAAACAGATGAGAAAAGCAATATATTTGTAAATTGTATTTATTTTGTGTTCCCTACATTTTGAAAGCTATTCTTTGTAGCGAGACAACCCCTTTAAGGCTGAGTTCACACGGCTAATTGCAGGGCGTACAGTACACCCTGCAATTACGCCGGCCCCATAGACTGTCATAAATGACATGGCACTTCTCTCCCCGCGCGTCGTATTGTACGCCCGGGGAGAGGAGGCATAATCTATAGGTCTCTATGTGGATTACCGTAATGACTGGGGTGCATTTCGCTCGTATTTGAGCGCAGTACACTGCGAAATATGCTGCAAAATGCGCCCCAGTTTAAGTCGCGTGAACATAGCCTAATATGTAAAATCTTGTTTATAAATCAAGAAATAGTTGGGAGAGGGATAGCAACCAATAAGTAAAAGATGTATAGCTGCAAAAACCATAAAGGGATTAAGGATGGTCTTTGGTCTTAATCCAACAATCCCTCAGACCTTTCATTTTCACGCCTATTTGAGGACCATCTGTCTAATAGACTGAGAAAAAGAAGGCCATGGTTCGCTACACCAACTTGTATAACAGCCTCTTCCACATCTTGAGCATACTTACCTTAGAGCGGGGGTCCCCAACTCCAGTCCTCAGGACCCACCAACAGGTCATGTTTCCAGGATATCCCACAGAATGCACTGACCATAATTATATCACCTGTGCAATGCTAAGGAAAGCCAGAAAACATGACCTGTTGGGGACCCCTGCCTTAGAGAGTGCTTAGGGTGCCTGGATAGCGCTGTGCCACCACCTGTGGACTGCTGAAAAGAACAGTGTGGAGGTGCACGCTGGAGCTCCGAATCCAAAATGGCTCTAGCACCACTGCTTCTGCCAAAGTGCTGGCTGCATTCTCTGGAGAAAATGGAGAGCTGGTCTGTGACCTAGGTGAATAGCTAGGAATAGCTGAAAGGACTATGTGGGTGCATGTTGCTTCAGAGATTAGATCAAACCCCTCTTTTCAATATAAGGGCATTTTCACCACATATGAAGGTGTGATTCTAGCTCTCTATATTAATTCCTGTGAAACTCTGATATGGATGGAAAAAAGAGACTTTGTGTCCACTTATACACACTGGTTTCACAAATCTGTATGCCAGTCACTTGATTTAGTAAGCGACCAAAATGGCGCTGATAACTGGACCATAAAGGGACGTTAATCTCCCTGCAGTTTACATCATATAGCTAGACAGTGAACTTCTAGTCATTCCACCATCTTCTAATCAACTCCCTCCTGCTATTTCTGTCTGTGTGTGGCACCACAATTTCTCCTAGGCAGCAGGCCCGCTGTCTTGGGGTTATACTTGATTCTGATCTGTCCTTCATCCCCTATATCCAATCCCTTGCCCGCTCCTGTCACCTTCACCTCAAGAACATCTCCAGAATCCGTCCTCTTGTCACTGTAGAAACAGCTCAAACCCTCATTGTTGCTCTCATTCATTCTCGTCTTGATTACTGTAACTCCCTGCTTATCGGTCTCGATCTCTGCAAACTCTCCCCTCTCCAATCTGTCCAGACTGCAGCAGCCAGGCTCATTTTTTTGTCCAACTGCTATACCAATGCCTCTACCCTGTGTCAGTCACAGCACTGGTTGCCCATTCAGTACAGGATAAAACATAAACTCATCACTCTCACCCATAAAGCTCTCCACAACGCTGCACCCCACTACATCACCTCCCTCATGTCTGTCTACCACCCTCCCCACTCTCTCCGCTCGGCGGATGATCTTAGACTACATTCCTCACTCATCCGAACCTCCCATGCCCGCCTCGAAGATTTTTCACGTGCGGCACCAGCTCGCTGGAACATACTACTGTGGGTGATCAGGCACATTCACAACCCTCATAGTTTTAAGAGGGCCCTGAGAATACATCTTCTCAGTCTAGCATATCAAGATCCCTAATTGCTAACCTCCCCTCCCCACTCTCTAGCGCACGCATTTCTGTCACTCCCTACAATTCAGCACTTATCTGTATATAGAAGTACTGTCAGGGTGGCAGGTTCATCTGAATTCTACATAAACCACCCCATATTTATGTCACATGGCTGGACCATTGTAAACCTAGCACTTCTTACCCTTCTTCTCTCCCGTACACCCTAATAGATTGTAAGCTCCTGCCCTCACACCTTGTGTCTCATCTGTAAGTACAACTTAGCACAACAGGCTGAACTAGATGGACGACTTGTCTTTTTTTAGCCTTACAAACTATGAAACTATGAAACTAAGTAGCTTTTCATTGTATAATGTATGTATTTTTGTCTGTACCTACTCCCGTAAAATTGTAAAGTGCTGCGGAATATGTTGGCGCTATATAAATATAGATTATTATTATTATATTATTATATTATTATATTATTAGACAGTGGGCCAGACAATGAAAAGTTTGGTAGGAGCTCTTCTTTAGTACCAGTACAATAGTCCCTCAAATTAGAATGTCCTTGGATGCAGCATTTTCAACTGTTTCCTGGGATATTGTATGTTCAAGTGTGGTTTCAAGATACAATGTCCCATACACTGACCCAGCCAATTATCATCAACCTTTTCCTTGTAAAACATTTGTATTAGGGAACTGCATGCAGTGATTGGTGGTCTAGTAGCACCTCTCTACAGTACAGTGTGGTACTACATGTTCTGTTCTTTGCATGTGTCACAATGAGCGGCTTCTTTGGGCACCAGGTGAGGGCATTCCCAATTTCTTTTTTTATTATAAATTGTGTATAAAGTACATGACCCAAGAAAACGCCCATCTTCAACCCTGAAAGTGATTTCCAACTTCCAGCAGCTCTTTCTGACTGTTGCATGTAATGACTTGCTTTATCTGTATTAGTTAACTGCATTATTTTATAAAAGGAGTTATCTTACCATGCTGTTTCATAGAGCCACATGCAGCTTCAGACTCACACTTCCTGGTTAGGCTGTGAGTGGTTCCATAGCAGTGATTAGCATATCATCTCTGTTATTCCTAGCTGATCTTGTTATAGTGACATGACTGCAGGAGATTTATAAATTGTAGTACACAAGATGACAGAGCTCTAAAGGGTTAAAGCTTCTCAATAAGTAATGTAAACACATTGCTTACTGAGAAGGTAAGAAACAGAGCAGTAAGTGAGTCATCACCCCGACCACTGCTTCAGCCTATAAGAAGAGAGAGAGGTGGCTGGTAACAGGAAACTTGTCTGCAAAAGTAGGAGATAAGATTGTCTTTTAACTCTAAAGAGAAGCAAAATCAGGAGAGCAATGTATTTGGTAATGGTCTTTATTTACCTATGCCCATATATTTAAAGCTAAACAATGAGCGGGAATACCACTTTAAGACTTTATTTTGCATTATGTTGCGATCACATTTTGGGGCCTCAAAATCAATTACCAGATTTATGGAGCTATGGTTTCAACATACAATGGTCATCCTATAACTAATATTGTACCCTGTTTCCCCGAAAATAAGACATCGTCTTATATTAATTTTTGCTCCTAAAGATGTGCGATGTCTTATTTTCAGGGGTTGTCTTATTTGTCCATGAATAAATTATAGTATGCTATACTACTGTGTGTATATGTATGTGTGTGTGTATGTATGTATATATATATATATATATATATATATATATATATATATATATATATATATATTAATATATATATAAATCTATATATATATATATATATATCTCAAAGTTTACAGTCACAAACCATAGGATTTATGTATGTAAAGGACATTTTATGGCAGCTGCAGTGTCTTGTGGCAAATGTGACATGCTGGGACTTGTAGAACTAGAAGTTCCAGCATGCCCCATCAGCCATCCTGTGAGATGCGTCTCAGTATCATTGCTCTGTTCTCCCCCCTCTTCCCTCTGTTACTTACATGCACGTTGTCTACTCTCCTGGGACATTCGGAACCTGTGGTGACATCACAGTCACATGACCTCCCTTCACAGGTCCTTCAACCCTCTAAGGATTTCCGCTATGTCTTATTTTCAGGGGTGCTTTATATTAGGGAATTCAACAAAATCTCTGCTATGTCTTACTTTTGGGGGTGTCTTTTTTTTGGGGGGGAAACACGGTATGTTGAGGGACCACTGTACATTTGCTCCTGCTCTTTCCACATTAAGATATTGCATCTAAACTTGAGATACTAGTTCAAAACACTTGCTATACAACATTGCACACATCTTTCATTAGAGGCGTCACATGGTATATTGTTTGCTTTGTTGCATTTCTATATGGCTTATCTCGAAATGTGACCTAAATGATTTCAAAGTTCAAATCTCACCGGTAAATGCAGGGCTGTGGAGTTGGCAAGCCAAAGCCCCGACTCAGACTCCTCAATTTCCCAAACCTCCGACTCCCGACTCCGACTCCTGAATCCGACTCCTGACTCCCTCATACATGGCGCATGTTTAAGTGATAACTTTACTGTAGTAAAATTGTAACATTAGGCTGTTTATCATCTTATGATGCAATAATCAAGATATTTAGGTAGAACAGACACTGACAAGCAAAAGAGTAACAATGTTTTGAACACTTGTGGGTAGAGTTGAAGAAAAAGCTGTATTTGTATCCAAGTCCAGTCTGCACCAACATTGGGAATGTGTAGGAGAGACCTGGGATCAGATTTTGGTTAAGACATGCTTCAATCTGATCCAGAGCCCAGAAGGATTCAGGCAATATTGAAAACCAAAAGGTGAATTTACCAAATACTAACAAAATAATACAAATTTACATTTAGATTTTTAGGAGCAGAACAGTAACAATGCAGTTACAGGAAAGAATCTGCAGAACTAAGCAGATGCTAAATACTTGCAAGTCAAATTTATGTAGATAGGTAAGATGACTGTATATAAAATTACAGTAGCCTCATGTACAAAGCTGTAGTGGATGGTGAGATATGGAGCCTGAAAGTCACAAGTAAAAAACATTGTTACCATTTTGCTTGTCAGTGTACAATATATTTATTGGCTATGACTTTAGGACACCAAAAAATGGTAAATTTGCGAAACACTGCAGGAACATTTGTGGAGTCTCTGAATTTGTTCTGAGAAATAGTATTGCCTCCATCAGATCCTGCATACATGACCTCACATCCGATCTCATTATTTCCAGGCTAGAGAACAACCTCTCTACACTAACTTGGGGGCAAAGCGGTGACCACAGGGGCAACATCTCTAACAATGTCAGGGTATAAAGGAATTGTCTCAGCCACAGTCAGTTTTGATGAATGGTTGAACTCTTCTACTTCTTTGAAAGCAGGTGAAAAATTTTGCTGAAATTTGTTTGTCATGGGAGCAGAATCTTTTCCCCTGGGACAGCGCTTTGCCTGCTCCATGTCATCAATTACACTCCTCATGTGATGAGGCTGAAGATATGGGAGCAGCAGCACTGGCCAGACCCAACTCCTCTTGCTCTTTGCATCGAACTAACTGGACCAACTTATATATTTTGGGAGTCGGAGTCGGTCCCTTTTATGACTCCGACTCCTGCAAAATAGGCACCGACTCCACGACTCCGACTCCACAGCCCTGGGTAAATGACCTTTTTTTAATTTTTTTTTTAAAAAAAATCTTCCTACTGTGCCTTGACCACTAGTATATAAAGCCGTGCTAATATTTTTAATCCATGCATTTGTATAGTAATCTATGACCATGCGCCAGCTTGTGCCTCTGCATTTGTAACTCAAATTACTTCTCGGTCCTTGCCCACAGCCTTATTGTCATATGAAACGTAAAGAGGCATTCGGTTACATTCCATAAAATTCATCTCCGAGCTGTAATTACAGTGAATTCCCATCAGATAAAACCATAGTGTGGTTTATTCAGCAATAATTTGGTACGACTTGTTGTAGCTACCTGGTTTTGTCATTGCCAGCTATGTTTGAAACCGTTTAATTCATATATTAATTTGTAATAATGATGATAAAAGTCATTTGTGCCAAACGAGTGCCGTGGGGGTTTCAGCATTAGGTTTAGTATTGTGTTTGTATAAGCGTTTTGTCCAAATACTGTAAAGTAGTGGCTACAGGAAGCTACATTAGATAACGTTGAGGGCTCTTTTGTTGTGGCCGGTCATGAAACCTTCATGTCGGATATTTTCAAGCTTTATATAGCTTGTGTGCTGTATACAAGCATATATGAATAAGTGCACAATGAGATCATGTTAGCTGTGCTTGTTCTCCAGTCCAATAGTCAATAGATGCTACTGGCCAGGACCATGACTCGTGGGCAATCACCACCTATTTATGTATGTTTTGCGCATTGGCGATCTAAACTGCTGTAACTAGATCCACACCAAATACTCTGCTAATGCTAAATTGCAATCAGAAATACATAGTTAATTTAGTCTGAGCTGGATGGCGTCTTGGCATAATGCAGCATATTGAGTGGTGTGTTTGTAGATATAGTATTAAATTCTTTGCAGTAGTGGTCGCATTTTCAGACTCATTGTATCGATCTCTCTGTGTTGACCTTCTTTTATAAATTGCCTTCTCTTGTATCCTCTAATCAATCATGTGGCAGTGAAATTCCCTTTGGATTTCATGCCAGGGGCTGGAAAGCTTACATTGAGTGTAACCCGAATGCAATTTTTAGCTATTTTAGATAGGACATAAACATATTATATTAGTTTTTTTTTTTCCATGTTAAGGATTAGTAGTAATTGATTAGCTGTTCATTAAAAGGGTTGTCTCACTACAAGGATTGCTTTTTATATTAAAAATGTTGCAAAAACAAGTTACTTTGCAATATATCCATTATCAGTGTCCTACCTATTCCTAGATATCCCCTCTTGTATGGGCAGTATCAGCTCCTCAGGTCGCTATAGCTACAGACCTGTTCAATCTCTCATGATAGGCTGCCAGACTGGTTGCTATCGCTACAGACCTGGCTTCTGCTGCAGCCTAGTGGAAGTCAATAAACACGCCCCTGAATTCAAAATGAAACCAAGAAAACAGGACTGAAGTGAGATGAATCAATGTAGTTAGACAACCCCTTTAATGGCATAGTTATTGCCTGAAAATTTACCCTTTGGGTATGTTCACACAGTGCAATTGTGGCGCGTACTGTTTGCTGGGTGTTTGGGATCACGTGCACTCCTGAAGTGGAGGGGGGGGGGCAGCCCACCGGCCCCATTGACATGCATTACTCGCTGCGTGTAATCGCCGAAAATAGTTGACATGCCCATTTCTCCCCGCGCGTACAGTTCGATCAAATTGTACGCGCGCGGGGGGGGACGAGGCGTAATCCATAATTCTCTATGAGAACTATGGATTACTGTAATTGTGGCGTGTATTAAGCCGTGTGAACATACCCTTATTGTGGCTTCTTGTTTAGTTACACCATCTTGTCTTTAAACATTGCTTACCAAAGCAGATACGGTATAATATAGGCATTCTGATGGCCTCTTTAGTGCCAGTGTTTCACATTTTGTGGCGAGATCACATTTTAATGTTAGCAGTATACTGTATATAAATCTCAAAGGAAACACAGGATTTAAAGGGGTTTTCCCAACTGGCTGTTTCACAGAGCCTGCTCTTCACAGCCAGCTTCAGGAACCAACTTCCTAATCGAGCTGTGGGTGGTTCTACAGCAGTGACTGACATTTCAGCTCTGCTATTCCTAGCTGAGTCTGTTAAAGGTACATTGGTGATAATTGGGCATCAGCAGCAGGGCTAAGAGTGTTTAAAGGGTAAAGTTAGTAATAAAGAAAACAAGCTCCTATGCTGCTGATAAGACATGGCAGCTAGTGACTTTAATATGCCAGCCAGGGCTGTTAGAGCAGAGAGAGAGGCCAGGTCTACACTGTATCGGACAAAAAAATGGCCGAAATGGACGGGTTGTTTTCGAAAGCAAGACCATCATGTTTTGTGCAAAAATCTCGGTCAGTTCTCGTTTTTTGACGTCGCCCATACAATTGAATTGTATGGGAAGACGTCAAAAAAGCTAAAGGCACCGGTGTATTATACAACATGTTGTATAATGCGCCGAAAGAAAGAAAAAGAAGACTACAGGTCGTTTTTTCTATTGTTGTCTATGGGGCTGCCTGGATGATCATATTTTTGGCGCTTTTAATATCCTAAAAGCACCGAAAATACGATTGTAGTGCTATGCCATGGAGACATAGCCATAGTCGTTAACCGAGGGATGCTTGTGTACATAAAAAGAAGATAAGAACGGCTCTAGCGCTGAAAGGATACAAAATGAGAACGTCAATTGTATTCGGAAATCATCTTTGGTTACCTTTTACCTATTCAGTGTGGTGGGAATACCCTTTAAATCAGCTTTCTACATTACCTAATGTTTAATTCAATCACTCTATCTTCATCATTATTCTGATTGGTAAGAGTGTCTGTCTCCAAAAAATTCCTTTTTCATGCTATTGACTGAAAATGAATGGTAGGATAAAAGAATTTTGGCATTGACTTGATTAGTGGAAGTTCTAGTATATCCTCTTTATTCAGATAAACATTGTAATTTTAGTAGTAGTGACCGTTCACATCACTTTTCTGGTCTCAGTTTAATGAACGACCGTGACAGATCCCTTATCGTTGCACCCATCAACCACGGGGCCCCATTGTAAAGAATATGTGTATGTTTAATGTATTTGTTTTTCTTTTTTTCTGGACATCACCGGAGAGAATAGCACAGTCTACAATCTAATTCAGCTCCCCGCTCTTACTATTTGGTATTCTGACATGTATGGACCAGATGAAGGACACACACTGGGACTCCTTCAGGCTATGAATGTCCCCTTAGTCAATTTACAATTTATGTAAAATAATGAAATTATTAAGAAAAGCAAAAACATAAAGTTGATTGTGAACGTCTCAAAGTCTCAAATACTTTATAGTCTGTAAAAAAAAAAATAAATAAAATAAACTAATATTTGTATCAATGAATGTGCATGGTTTATTTTATAGTCTTGCTAGTCTAGTCCTGGGCCTATGTTTGGCTGGTGGAAAAAAAAAACAACTATTTTTTAAACAGAGCATGAAGATTTCCATTGCTGATTGTAAAAAATATAGCATTGTAAATGAAGTCTTGGTGTAGAGGTGGATCCTGTGCGGAAATTGGGTTATTTTTTACAACTATTCTGATGTCTTAATAACCTGACAAACCTGGTGTACATCTACCAGATGTGGGCAGGCAGATGACCAGAGGTTTCATCGTTAATCAGATCGACGGCAATGTAGTAAACCTAGAGAATATTCATCAGTATACACTCCCATCTGCCAAATTTCTTTTGAGGAATTGAAATTCCTTTTTTTTGTTTTCATTTGCAACTATCATAAATCTGAAGCACACATTTAATACTTCAAAATTAGAGATTTTGAGAGAGAAAAAATGTCGCCCCTAAGATAAGACCTAGTGCATTTTTTTATGCAATTCAGAGTTTGGCTGCTTATGCTGATGTTTGTGATGAAATCACTACAGTATATTAATACATGTTGATTTTTTATTAAACAATAAATGTGAATTCTCGTTCTTAAAAAAAAAATAAGACATCCCCTAAAAATAAGTTAGCTTGTCCTTAGGAGCAAAAATTAATATAAGACACTCTTATTTTCGGGTAAACGGTATGTATGTGTGTGTGTGTGTGTATATATATATATATAATGCGTGTGGACTTTATTTACCAATGTGAGGAAAACGGGCGGGGCAGCTATGATTATCATAAGGTCTGTTTGTAGCGGTCATAAGAACTGTATGTATGTAGAGTATTATGTGTATTCTGTATTGTTATTCAGCCATTTCTTATATTGTCAGGATACCATTTCTGTAGCTTAAGACCTCCACCCCCATTATGGAAATGGAATTTGTAGCATAGGTCTGTGAAACATCACCCAAGTCCTTTAGACAATTCTTTTACCCTGCTTGTTTATATAACCCAGGCTGCATCTGCTAAGCAGCCCTTTTATTGCGTTGTATGGCCAATTCTGTATACACAAGTGTCATTAATACTTGATAGAAGGCCAGAATCTCATCAGACCGAGCTGGGCTATGCCCTATTCCTAGTCATAAAAAGGGTCAGGGAAAAGGGGACAAGGTCTTTGATCGTAAAAAACTGAAGCACCCCCCGGTAAATACCTTAGTGGGGACAGTGAGAAAGCAGTCCTCATTAAGCCCCAAAGGTCCGCCCACCTCTTTAAAATTTCCCCAACCAGTGAGTGTAGCCCATTATCCTATTTTTCTAAGGGGGGTGTGGAAACCCGAGATGGGGGTTGGGCCCATAAGAAACTGGTCTAGCCCCAAAGTTTTGTAATAGTTTGGGTTCAGTTCTGGATTTAGTTGTTCCTTTTTGTCTTCCCTACCCCCGAATTGAAAGCCCCACCATTTTAAGTGTAAGGACTTTTTTTTTTAAGTTTTTCCCTTTGATTTTTTTAAAGTTTGCTAAGGTTGTATATTCATTGTTGTATTTTTTTATGTAAGTACGCTTCTTTATTAAAAAATTTCAATTTTTAAGTTTAGTTTTGTGCTGTCGAATCCCTAAATTGAAGAAGTGATTTTTAAACCCTTTTAGCTGTGGAAGCAGTGAGGTAACCCGATAAGTGTTTATGTATATTTTTGGGGATCAGAGTCCCCTTCCTCTGATTTCCCCTTTTTTTTCGATTATTTAGAAAGGGGGTGGCAGCGGTATTTTGGGGGGGCTGGAACTGTTGGGGGGGTGATTTATGCTTGATTTCCATGAGTAAAGAGGTGAATGCAAAATGGAAAAAAAATTTAAAATCCATTTCAGGGCCCCCCTACATTTTGGTGGTGGTAGTGGCAAACCCAATTTATTTATTTTTTTTAAGTACAGTAGGTTGACCTTCCTGTGCTCTGTTATATTAAGAATTGTTGGGTATTAAATTTAGAAATTTTTTTCCTGTGAGCC